>JBCAUG010462328.1:0-15608 GCA_038406175.1 Haplosyllis leylae
ATTAACCGTGTTCGAATTAACAGTATTTTTTAACATTGAAAAGATAGGGGCTGTGTTCAAGACTTGGTTGAAACTTCAAATTAAGTGGAACTTCGAATTAACCGTGTTCGATTTAGCCGTGCCCGACCTGTAATCTTGAAAAGAAAACCCGTATTGATTTTTAGCTTCAAATTTACATGCAGCAACATGTATTCTACTTTCCTTGGTCATCTATCTTCTCCTTAATATCAGTCAATCAAATCCATAAACTGAAATCTTATTTCAGTGCCAAAACAAGATTCTTTTCACAAGCGTACCTAATAGGCAAGTTGACTGGCTTTCATCGAACCCCGTCGAACAATCCGCGTTCACCCTGTCGCAGACCTGAGATTCCAGGATACATTCACTCGGGTTGTTAGGGTTTCCACAGAACACTCGATTCGTGTTGAACCCAAACTGAGGACAATTTATTGGCAGTGGATTTACTGAAAGGGAAAACAGAAAATTAATTGTTTGACATAACTAATTAGCAAACTTATATCAGTCACAAAGAACAGTCATTTGTAACAACAAGTCTCTCTATTCATCGATACCCACCAGATTTCGTTTGATAATTCACTGAATGGTTTACCTAAAGAAAGGCTTTCATCTGTGTTCAATAGAGGATCCAGAAATTCTTGGCGCCCGGAGCTGCAGCTGGTTGCGCACACAGTCAAACCCAACCGCCCCCCCCCCAACATTAAATAAATACCCGTCACATGTAAAGGGACCTCATGATAGATGTCAATGGTGGATCTAAAAGTAGCACCCCCGGGTCCAAATTTTTTTTTACGTTCGTGTACTTTGGGGGGGGGGCGGATATTTGCCAAAATAATAGTTTGGCGCCCCCACCTCTGGAAAATCCTAGATCCGCCACTGGATTTGTTGCGCAATACACTTCATGCCACGCCCGCTATCTATATTATTACATGATGCCAGCAATAATATGGTCAATTCAGGGTTCCCATTTTTCCGGACTGACAAAATGCCATAATTTTTCCAGGTTTTTTCAAGAAAATTCCAGGTAGTCAAAAGACAGTCCTATACCATAACTCCAGTTTGGTGATGCTGCTGTTGCAGGACTTGAAGCTTTAATGGTAAGTTCACACTAAGCAACACCGAAAATGATATAGTGAGACGGACGAAATGGCTTAAAATTAGCCAATGACATCAGTGGCAGGGTCTCAGAGCAGTGTGAAGTGCTCTGCATATTACAGTGAAACCCATAATTATATTGTCGGTCTCAGTCTTGGTATCGTTTTCAGTGTCGTCCAGTGTGAACAGACCATAACACTTTCTGCCCGTATTGATCGCATTCCTGCACAGACCACAAGGATAAACTATTTCCCGAAATTAGTTACCTTGACAATGAATCAATTTGATGAAGACAGCGATCAGGAAACATTGTGAAAGCAATGACAGCTTCAACATGGTGGAGAATCCTCACACACTTCCAAGGCGGGAAACACAGTTGCTCGCAATTTTTAAGTTTAAACTTTCCATGTGTGAATATTATCCATTCTTATTGCATATATCCATATTGTACATATTTACTCAATCACACAACACTAACATATCCATTTTAAATACACATAACTATTAATAAACTGCAATTTACTGAGAGCACAATTTACTGAGAGCACCACCTAAGCATCATCAACGTGTCGTCTGCATCTGCAGCTGTTCCACAGAATGAACCCGTTGCAACGATATATATATATCTTCCGTTTTAATTGCATACAGAGATGAAAAGGAATTATGAGTAATTTTCTGTTACTTAACTATCAAGAATAAAGACTCATAGTTTCAATTTTTTGGAATTGCATGAGACATTCCTTTAAATTCTCTTGCAGTATCGCTATTTCCGGTACATGTTTTGCCTTTTTTAATGAAAGACGTGGCTTCCAGAATTTTTTAATCTGAAACTAGAAAAAGAGCATTTACATAGTCATTTAATAACAATGACGAGTATAGACATATGCAAGTGTGGCAAAAATGTGAGTTTGATATGTTTGTATTGTATTCATGGCGTTAGGGTTCCGTAAGACGACAAAAGTTTCAATTATAGATGTGTTGTAATTTACACTGTTCCAAACCAATTTAGTTTTGCAGAATCCATCATTGCCTACGTACCGATAAACCCCTAAAATATTAAGGAAGAATAAACGTTTTGGGTTTACCAGTAGGTACAAAATAGTGAATTCTTTACCCGTGCGCATACAGGTGGTTGAGCTTACCATTTGAGACACAAGTACACTCACTTAGCAAGTCTGAAAACTGGGCAATTAAGACATATTTAGATATCTTTTCCACTCAGACAAGGCTCTTGTCCTCTAATTGTTAATCCACCAAGTAAATTCGTGCATATTTTAAAATGCAGGAGCTTACTGCATTTATCCAACATAGGTGTCCTGTAATGGCTCTCTGTGATGTAATTAAACTGGATAACAGTTGGACAATTAAATGCCTGATAAGGAAGTTAAGGTGCCCAGTCAATGACTTGATATGTTTTGATTAAACAGTTGGGAAAGCAGATAAGGAACAAGAAAGTCCTCCTGCGTGAACGCAAGAAAGAGGCATACCTCCCGCCGCGTAGCAAGTGCTCGCTCAGCTGTTCTGTCGGGGGGGGGGTACCACAACTTGACCTGGCTAGGGGGTACCCTCCATCCTGACCTGGCCTGGGAGGTACTCCAACCTGACCTGGCCAGGGATAGCCCCCCCCCCCGTCCTGACCTGGCTTGGGGGTACCCCAACCTGACCTGGCTGGGGGTACCCTAACCTGACCTTTAGCTGGGGGTATCCAACCTGACCTGGCTGAGGGGAGTACCCCAACCTGACCTGCGGTACCCCCTGGAAAGGACATGGAACCAGTGGAAGTATTATGGGATGGAGAAGGGGTACACCCCCCACCAGAAAGGGCATGGGACAAGTTAAACTATTATGGGATGGAGATGGGGCACACACACCCCCCCCCCCCCATGTGAACAGAGACACACCTGTGAAGACAGTACCTTCCCGTCGTACTACGTACGCGGGAGGTAATGAATCCTTCATATGGGAATTGCATGTTTACAAGCATTGTAGGTAGATGAAGTGTATGTGTGTCTCGAACGGTAAGCATACTGATCTTACCGCCTATGATCTTTACATGCCATTAAATGTTACATAGGCATGGGAGGAAATATGTAGAAGGGTGAATAAAGCTGTGGTGTTCTTGGATGCTGCAGCAGCTGAAGCTCTTCATTGGAGTGGTGGTCCAATGACACTTTTCCATAATGGTGCACTCAACGTCAAACAATTTTCTTCGTTTGAAGTAAGTACATACATTGATCTTGAAAACACTGACAATAGTGGAAATTTGTCACCTCATCTTTTTGGTATTAAATTTTCAAGATACAAACCAATAGAATAGACTCCTCCTGCAAAATGCGTCGTAAAAGTTACTCGTTGCAATTGTTATTATAAGACTCAATGACCTTTCTTTGTAGTCTGGGACCGAAAATGAAAAGAAGGCGTTATTTGTTTTCGGCGGTCCTCTGAAAGGACAAAATTCGGCGATAATGCAAGACATCCTGAGTGAAAGTCATTTCCAGTAAGGACATGAGCTTCCGTTCTTCCATTTTAACAGAGAAATAACTGAAGCTTCTCTTTTTCATAGTATAAAACTTTTTGGAACTACGAGTATGTCTCTGTCTTATTTTCGTAGATATGTAATAGTGTACAGTGGATTAAGCCCTGCAATGCATACCTTAGTCCAATATGGTGCCATGGAGGATGAAATGAAAGCTTTCCATACATATGAAGAGCTGCTTCTTGAATGGATGCAAAATATGGTATGTCTTCTTTGTCTTTTACGTTTGAAGTCTTAACATGATTGTGAATCACAGGCCAAATATTTACTGATATATCAAACAATTAGCAGCAAGACACCCTTTCCTTTTATTCCAGAATTACACTTCAGAGGTATACAGTATGCCTATTTTAACTGCACCTATCAGCCCACATCTGTTTGTACTGCCGGAACATACCAACTTCATGCCCTTGTTACCAAGTGACATTTATGATATTCACAGACGGCAGGTATTCCAAAAAAAATCTACAAATACTTTTTACATTTGACCGTGTTGTGTACGCGGTGTTATTAGAAAAGTAAAATTGATGATAGTATTTCTTTTATTCAGACCGAACAAGTATCAGAATCAAGTCGAGGAGTAGCATACACAGATCTACCCAGAGAGGCACAGCTACAATATAAGGTGCAAGTCGTCATGTTAAAGCTGCTTTACACGAAACGTCTGCGTTTGCGTTTTCCTTTGATCTTTGCCATCCCGTTCTTGAAAATGTAACGTCAAGTGTAAACACCATCACTTGTTGCCATAGAATCCATTCTTGACGTTTGATGCAAATGCAAAAGCAAACGTTATCCGTAAACAATCCTTTATACCGTTACCTCTCTTCAAAATAAGAAAAAAATTGTTACCTAATTTTGAAGTACTGTTTATTTTCTAGCTGCTGGTATGCAGCATAAACAGCGCTTTGGAACAGTGGGGAGTAGCTGAAGATGTGTACTGTGTGGGACCAACAAGCAAAATGATAGGTTCTGAATTAGCCAGTTTGCCTTGGGCCAAGGCCAGAAGAAAGGTAATGGATCAGCATACCGAGCAAAAATTAACATTGAAGTGGAAAATGTTCAGTCAGGTTTAAATTTTGTCTCATGGTTTTCTTGTTACAGGCGGGAAAGGTTAAAGCCTCGTTGTTACTCGTGGACAGAACATTGGACATGGCTAGTGCTTGTGGCCATCACACAGAGACATTAGTGGACAGAATAATCAGGTCATTGCCAAAGTTGGAAGGTCATGCAAACGATGTCCGAGTCAACATGGCGCCTTTGTGTTCTGTTCCCAGGTACAGTAAAACCGTTTCATAGCTGGGAAAAAAGAAATTGACCCTACAGGCAGATTCAATTGAATGAAAAAAAAACCTTCTGAGTTGCAAAAATATAACTGTAACCTTACATGTCCTTGTGAAATCTTTGGTGAATATTAATGTGAAAGTTGGCGTCAATGATATATCTGACATTATGCTGTTTCTGACCAGGGTTTTTTTTTCACTACAGCAATGCAGAAGGAGTAATAGCGCCAGGATGTCTGGGACACCCATCAGATCAAGCTGCATCCAACCTGTTGCATTCCCTAATTACTTCAAAACACAAGGTATGGCCAACGGTTAAATGGGTTAATATTTATTGTTGTATGATAAATACCTAATTTCTGTTAGCAGTTTTTCAAATGATTTTTTCATGGATCACAGGAAGCCCTGATGGAGGTTAACAGACAGATTGTTGAAGCGGCATCGAGCTGTGCGTTGCCTCTAAAATTGACCGGTAAGCCAGGAAGGGTGACTGCGGAACAGCTGAAATCAACTTTGCAGCTGTTCAAGTAAGTTATTAATTCTAGGTTTAATATTGTTATCAGATTACGCATTGAATATGTCGCCTCTATAACCTTTATGAAAATAAAGTGTCATCTGGGACATCATTGAAAAGAATCTTTATGTACCATTGTTGTCACAGAGGAAAGGCAGGTCCCATTCGAAAACATTGTGGATTATTGCAAATTGCGCAAGCGGTACTCGAAACTCTAAAGCATCCTTCTGGCAGTCAACAGGACAGTCTACTGGGCATTGAAAAGGGACTTGTGCAAGGTCTGGGTGAGTCGAGGAATGGAGAATTATTGTCACAGCTGACTCAAACTGTGACGAGGGAGAGCGATCGACCTGTAAATGAAAGGTCAGAATCTGGTATCTTAAAGTGACACCGATTTATTCCACAGAATAAAAATTAATAAGTTTTAGCAAAAGTATGATGAAAAGATACACAAAAGTAATTGTACGTACATGTATTGGTTAACTTGTCGTAATGCGTACAGTCTTATTATTCTAATGCAGATACACAAGAACTAAGGTAATGTGTTATATTTTTAATATGTTAACAGATCTTACACTTTGGAAGACATATTTGTATTGTTGGTGTACGTGTATTCACTAGCTGATAGTTCTCTCCTCGATGATCCAGAGAAAGAGCGAACTCTAATGGTGAGTAAAAGTATGGGTTTCAACATAATACAACTGCAGTGAAAGATAGTTCTCACAACATTAACGTTAAAATTTTAATGAATCATGATTTCAGTCTGCATTGTGTGCCACAATTCTGGAAATGAAAGATGATGAAATGCCAGCTTTTCTCCTGGAACTGAGTGAGTTGCTTTTTGGTAATTGAAGTCGAAACGTTTTTTAAAAGTAGTGCCTGATTAGATTTAAAGTAACATTAATTCGATTGATCACAATACATGGTGTAAAATAATTTTTTTAATTCATCAACAGAGTTCTACACGAATAATTCCTCACGGTTTGATGGTATTTCATGGGTTTTTTTCAGTTGGTGAAGGGAAGTCAGAAAGCAAGATAACCGAGGCTTTAGAAGAAATATTTACCAAACTAAAAGCATTGTCAGAAGCCAGAGAACATCTCAAACAGTTTGGGTAAGTTGTCCAAGCAACGAATAACATGGTTGAAAGCTTAGATACTGAAAATGAGGCAAACATGTTGTCGTATTGTTATTTAGAAGAATACCAAAGGTTTTGTGGAATTATCAGGATCTTTATTCTGCATAATATTTTACAGCAAAGACAAAAAGATTGCTACTGCTTTCCGTAATTTGCAGCCTTAAACATAAGTTGTTTTCGTGACAAATTTCATTGAAGATGGTTCATAGAGTGTCATATTCTCCAAACGGATATGAAGAGCCCAATTATGATGATCAGCGACACTTTTGTTTTTCGCACTCGTTTTCATTTAATACGAAAAACGCATCACCAGCCAAAATAGATTCATAATTGTAACTCATTCACGTGTTACATGTGGCAGCCGTACTGTGCAATCTAGACTGCGTGAGATTCCAGTTCATGCAGCCGAAAAGTCACTTCACACACGTGAGTAGAGTGGAGGCTCTCTGTGTTCATCATCAGTGCCACCCTGCAACTTCCGTCAGGACAGGTGCACAGGTACATGCAGTCCATCCTGGGCTCGTTTGATGGCGTCTTCGCTGTACATTGCCTCAGCATTGTACAGGACGCATCCTCACTTTTAATCACCGTGTATAACATCTAAATTCATTAAAGTTTATCCCTGCATCGTGTACTTTTATGTAAATGAAACGTATTCCTTTTGAGATGAGACTTATAAACTGACGAGATAATTAATTAAAACCTCAATTTAAGATGTGTTTACACGAAATGTCAATGTGTCCGTTTCTGTCAAAGTCACCTCCAAAGTTTAACATTGTGTGAATGGTGATAGGCACTTTGATGGCCTTTTGTCCCATTGGACGGCCGGTTGTTTGTTTCAGTGTATACATTTGTTGCCATTTTTGACATGACACGTATGTGAAGAGACCTTCAGATATGAAGTCGGACGTGTTTAATGAAAACTTACGAAAACACCTACCTTGTTTGGACATGAAATCTCCTTCTCAAAGTGTACTCGCAGGATGACTTCATCACCATACCATACGTGCTGGTTGTAAACCCGAATATCAAGCGGTACGAAACAGACACTGCGGATGATTATTGGGGCGTCTGTAGGGTCCAAACACGTGTTTTTATTATTGTCGATCAGCGCGTTGAATCCCTCCATTTGTTCCATGAAACTATCACCAGGCACTTTGATCGTAGCTGAGAAAAATAATTATAAAGGGCACATGTGATTAAGTGATGATCTGCGTTATGGATAATGGAATTGAATGCAGTTGATCAATTTCAGCGAAATTGCTAAAAAGCCTTTTACGTTAGCTTTTTCTTGAAGAATGAAAATCCGACAAAATTCTACCAGCAGGGTTTTCTTTCTGAGCAATTTCTTGCGTAACAAGTGAAGGACTCAAATGTAAACAGAAACAAATTGTAGAATCGCAACCCAGAATTTGAAGTAGACAAGATTTTTAAATGGGATCGTTCGTACCTTGTAAGCATTCAACCATACACATGGGTTCAAATTGCTTGTCACAGTCGACAGCTTTGATAGTCGGAGGGTCAATAATTTCCAACAGCCCACAGAGTTTGTCTGGGTTTTGGTTGTTCATTGGTTTGTTCTGGATGGACTGCGCGTCGTAGTGGCTGCCGTCAGTGAAATTCCAAATCTCGGCGTTTTTCAGCCTGTTGAGTCCTGTCCACACTCTCGCACTGCTGCAAAATATTATAGAAAATTCAGGATAAGTGCAGTGAACAGCAACACGGTATTCTGATCTGGCATTAAATTAAGAATCATTAGGGTAAACAGCGTAATAACAATTGTTTTTTAATAAAGCCATACTAGTCCAAATTCGGTATTTTATTATTGAATTCTGGCATATCGTATGTCACTACTTTTTGCTTTCAATTTCCAATGGCATTTTTCAAACATCGGAAGCTCCGCAGTGATTTACAAAATGTATCCAGTAATTCAATGTTGTCTTACAGTAGCATTTAACAGTAATTTGTAATGAAATCAAAATGCTTCTGTCAGAACCTGGAACTGGAACTCATCAAATCAACAGCAAAATTAAACTCTTCTAAGGAGTGTATCGCAGCCAGATGACCTCCTGGTAGATCACCACAATACTCTTCTCCCTCAAACCAATCCATTTTCGTCGATTTTACTCCAAAACACTTCAGAACGAACAAAGCAAAATCTCGAGGACAGTAGATGTTCCTCCCATCTGAAATTGGGAGGGGATTTGATTTGTGTCAGAAGTTCTCAAGCAAATGAGTGATGTATGACCTAATTAGTACGAACTTGGCATTTGTGTGTGTCCACGTGTGAACATCTTTGGGAACAAAGTTAAATCCAAACAAGAAAATACGAAATCCATGAGGCTTGTTACATTTCACAGGAACACAATTACTAAAACACATAATACTAGCCTGATCCTGTTTTAACGAATGTTGAATAAGATACCCCAAAATAACAGTTTACGATGACCAAAGCAACAAAAACGTTCATATTTAATGGTTTTGTGAGTAAAACTGAGTTCTGAACAAATGTAATGCAGTGATTAGTGCCAGGAAATTCGTATCGATCTTTGTAAAAGCTGTTTAAGGTACTTCTAACAGAAAAATCTATCCGGCACAAACTTTGTAAATGGTAGTAAATGAAATATAAATGAAGACGTTGCCAGGTTTACTTCCTGAAACACAGAAGCAAGTAATTCATCGATTACTGTAAAACCTGCTGTTTTTGTCGTCAAAGACATTTTCCTGACTTCGACTGTTACGTGTCTTAGCATTTTACTTTTGCATAAAGAGGACAACTATTGTGCCTTTTAAAAGATACTTGTTAATCTGAGAATGAAGGTACATGTTCACGCCAGTAGCAGATCCACAACTTAATATTGCCTTTTTATAGTATCGTTTAGTTGTAATTGTCCATGCAAAATGGGTTAAAACTACAGTATTCCTGTGCTTCAATGGAAAAAAATAATTGTATGTGAAATTGTTCTCGTAAAAATAGTTCGTAGAATTATCGGTATTTATACCTGAAAAAGAGATTTGAAGATAATCAGTATCTAGACTGATGTTATAAAGTGACCAGTGGCGGATCCAGGATTTCCCAGAGGAGGGACGCCAACCACAAAGGTGGGGGCGCCAGCCTATTATTGTGGCTAATTTACTCAAAAAACTGCCCCAGAGGGGGCGCATTCCTGGCGCCCCCGGGACCCAAGCAATTACCCAGAGGTCATCATTCAATTTGGCATGTATTTCTCTATCACTGTCATTGTCATCATTTACGTTGTGCCCTTTGAATGAGTTCATTCCTCTGCGAAACTTTTTATAAACCCATGAAATTCCCAAACATTGGAAAGTAACCCATCAATAAACTAATACTTTGACCCCAGTGTGTCAACAATTCCGAATATAAAAGCATTTTAAGTTCCAATACGTTCTTACAGGTCCACGTGTGATACGGGCGATATAACGTCACCTGGGACGTTGAAGCCGCTGCTAAAACAACTGATGGAAGCAATACTAGATCCAAGCAAACCAGAACTGCCAGACGTAGAATACATCTCAACCGGATTCAGGGATCTACTCAAAAGTGGATTTGGGTGAGTAAATCTACAGAGAAAATTGCAGTTTGAAAGTTAGATTCGAAATGTGATTTCTTTCTAAAATTACTAGACCCAAGGTCTATTGATATGAACTTGATTCCGTTGCATCTTACGATGGAAGGTAATGTTTTCAGTTTGTTTGCCTGTCCACAAGTGGGGGGAGTACCCCATTGTCGCTGGTCCCTGTTCTCTGGTACCTCGTTCTTTCTGGGTGGGGGGGGTACCCTAGTCAGACCTGTAAAGGGGGGGGGTTACCCACTTACCCACTCAGGCCCATAGCCAGGGGGTACTCCAGTCAGGCTTGTGGCAGGGGACTACCCCTGGACAGTACAAGGGTAAACCCCTCCCCCTCCCAGCGGACAGGCTACGCGGCGGGCGGCGCACGCCTCTTGCGGTCACGAGGGAGGACTGTCTTGTAAAATTTATACCTGTTTTAGGTTATTCCGAAATGTAAGTAAACCGAGGCCGAACGATCATCCAATACTGATAGTGTTCGTTGTTGGAGGAGTCACCGCTACAGAAGTGCGAGTCGTGAAAGACGCGGCAGGCAAGACTAATCTGCAGGTAAACTACTTATTAATCTATTTTAAATTATGTCACGTATGAAGCTATAACCATTTTCAAACTGGCTTTACAATTCGAATTAAGGAAACCATTGCCTTGGCAATATTAATTGCAGGTGATCGTCGGTAGTACGTGTTTACTACGTCCCAGGGATGTGTTGTACAGATTATTCACCCAAGACAACGTACATCCAGTCACCACCGTATTGTGATAGTAATGAAGAACTTATAGGTAGCGATATTTAATTGAACTGTCATGTGTAAAGAAATTTTTTTGGTGATAATCAAAGTGTGACAGCAGGAGGATTAACCTAAACGGACCCACAGAAAAAGTCCACTTCCGCATGGAATTTGAAAGGATTCCAACGCACTGTTACTTCTGGAATAACCCGCAGATCAGATTCCAACACAATGTTACTACTGGAATAACCCGTAGATCAGAGTCCAACACTCTGTTACTACTGGAATAGCCTGCAGGCCAGAGTCAAACACACTAGTCCTACAGGAATAAAGTGGTGTCTTGGTGCTTGTTATATTGCCTTGAATTATTGTTTGAAATATTAAAGGTGCGAATACAATAAATGGTGCAACAAATTGGAATACTGTTTTTTTCCCATAATTTATTATCAAATATAAGAAAGGAAGTCATAATTATGCGAGGGTTTGTGATATATAGCTGGGCTGCGAGTAAGAAACAGAATAGCCATGGATTTTCATTTGGATTTTCCTGCAGAAATAATCGTCATTAAATAAGCTTTATTCAGATTTCTGCGATGAATTTCTTTCACTTTACTTGCAGAAGCTAAATGTTGCGAAATTTTTATACCTTCAAGTACGCTTTGTTGACTCAGAGAGTGCTACGCAGGGTTGGCAACTCGTCGCTAACGGCAACGACGTCGGTCCTTACGGTAGTTCTCGGAAAAATGTATTTGCTGGTGGAGAAAATGAAAAACATTTTGAGTTTAAATTGAAAATGAACACAGGAAAAGTTTGATTATGGTTCCGCCATACACGTTGTGTACACGAACCATTTGTATTCGACCAGGACAAGTGAGACTGGCATACTTTTTGTCAAAAAACTTTGAAAATGTTCAGCAAAACCTTCAACATAGGGAATATAGGATTTTAGCAGATTTGGACTGGGCATCAAAACCAATCCCCCGCCCCCCAACCCCCAACCACCCAACAGAAGGACATGGGGACTTTTTGCCACGGAACCATCTTGAGCCCCATTTGGGGCGCCTCGTTTGACATGGTAACTTATCAAACTTCTTGAGCGGCGGTTCCTCGGGGCTTTCGAAACAGGAAAAATTATAGACTTTTCAAAAATAAATTTTGTTCCAATTGGGTACTAAACGACGGTAGTTTTTCCTCATAGTATTAATGTAAACAAGGAAATGTGTTTGTGGATTGCTATTTTTGACTGACACATTATGAGGCGATGATTGCCCTAAAAAGAGTCCTGTTAAGAACACATTTATATAATAATCCACAATGGTATTATTGGCAGAAGATATGGGTTATGTTATTGTGCATGATAGTCACTATTTATTCTACCACACACAACCACAGTATTGGCAGAATGTAACATGAAGGTGGTGAGAATGTACAACATGTTCATTGTTTAGGTTATTGAACTCGGAGATGTCTAGGAAGAGAAAGTTTCAATAATTTTGATGAATTTTATGTGTTCAAAATAAGTTTATGAGAATGGAAATAGATTGATGGTAATTAAGTCGCATTAATTGGAGATTAATATTTTAGATTTGTTTGGATTCATTCAATAAGTGAGAGGTTTGGATACAACACGAGACTTGAGGGTTGCAGTATTTAAAATTACAAAATCGCCAAAAAATTCTTTACCACGGGTTTATTTTCAATGCTTTCAAATATCATTGCGTTTCCACACCTTCAAAACAAAAAAAAATCGTTTCAACGAATTTCAGCTTTGAGCGAAGTATGAAAAAAAATGAGAAAAGATCAAAAGTTTCAATCAACTAGCAGCTCTGTTCAAATCTAAAGGGATACTTTGGCGGAACTCAAAAAGGAAAATAACTGGGTGTAATTCATAATTTGGATGATTGGCAGAAACAGTGTAGGAAAGCATTGCATGACAGTCATTTATTCTGTCATGGTCTTACAAAACTAAAAAGTACCATGTAGGACACACATAAACACATTCCAAAGATTCATTTTTGCTCTCACAATACCTTGTGATGCGTGTGTGTTTAAAAGAAGACATGTTACCGATGTCTTTTCAAAGGGCTTAAGATTCACACGGAGATACACAAAGGATACGCATTGAAAAGGAAACGGTTGATGTTAAGGATATCACAACTGTTCTTGATTTATTAAACAATTTGCTCACATTCGTACAATCTTCAAGTTACGTATTTTTTCGGATTTTGTATTTGGATTACCGGCAGAAGATAGTGAACGTATATGACGTTGGGGAACAGCTACGGATAACGGATTCTCCTACAGGTAGGAACTGCAGTTCGGTTAAGAATTTGATGCATGTGTGAATGTAACCGTTGGGTAATATTTTTGCACGTTATAGAAAACATTCATCACATCTCGTCTGGCATTAAGTCTTTTTTGTCTGGTTTTGGAAGTAAAAGACAAAGCCCTAATTGTGACTGTTTACAATCAGTCCCCCGTTAAGGAACACTGAAGTGCATCATGGAGGATCCTAGCTTATTTGGTGCCAAGAACGTTACATCATTTCGATACACTCGTTTAACCATGACAAATTGCATCTGAAAAGTACACAATCAATAATCTCCAAGTATTCTTTAGGTACCTGGTTTGTAAAGTTTAATGGAAAAAGATACAAATTAGTGTTGCTTCGCTCCATTTTTATTATATTATTTGTGAATAATTCTTCCATGTTGGAGGAAGCTTTACATAAATGAAAAAAAAAATAAGTTGAGTCTACTTTCAAAAAACTTGGTCTCAGAGTGCATTTACTCCTGTCTGGTTTGTTGCTACCAAAAATCCAAAAAGCGCCTGCTACAAAGTTGGCTTTTCGCATTGTTCTCTGGTTTAAAAGTACATTTTAAGAGAGATAGGATTTGTGCATGAAGTTGAGGGATTTGTGTTTGAAGTTGTGGGATTTGTGTTTGAAGGCAATGTTTTCACAGGTGTGTGTCCGTTCACAGGGGGGGGTGTACCCCATCTTGGCCGGGGGGGTACCCCATCTTGACCAGGGGATCCACCCCTCGGTATCCCCCAGCCAGAGATGGGATACCCCCCTCCCCAGTCAGGGATGGGGTCCCCCCGGCCAAAGATGGGTATCCCCTCCAGCCAGAGATGGGGTACCCTCCCCCCTGGCCAGGGATAGGACAGCTATGCGGCGGGTGGTATGCCTCTTGCGTTCACGCAGGAGGACTTTCTTGTTTTCGCATTGTTTCTGCTGATTCTGATGTCGCCAAACGTCTCAAGATATTTGACTCACTATATATTCCAGTTTTTGGGGAAGGCAGAACGACTACGATCCGCCGACTGGTCTGATGAGTGTAACTTGTCGACAGAAATTTTGATAGTCGACTATTTGCTTTGTGATATGAAATTGCAAAAAGTAAAGCTTTGCTTACAGCTAGTAAATTTATTAGTACAGCGGAACTCCACACTGTAACTTAGTGTAAGATGAATCTACTACTTCAAGCCATAACGGGAATCTTGGCAATCGATTAGCACTGGTTTCTTTTGTCATTCTTTCAAATTTAACTTGAGCTAACGGTGGTTCATTTATTTCTTAAAATGATAAATGTCCATTCGGTTGCATTCACTCGAAAAATTAGACTGAACAGATACGGTCATTAAACTTCCTGGCAACAATGATCACTCTAATTATATCACCAGGTTTATTCATATCGTTCGCATGTGAAGAAATACCTCATTATTAACAGGCACCCACGTCCTGCTGAACCTCTTTGAAAGAATTTTTTTAATTTGATTAATTGATATCTAGAATGTGTTTTTAATATAGGGCATACCTTTCACGGAACAAATGAAGACATCTGCATGTAAACCTGAGATAATATTGATGTACAGAATGGGATCTCTTTATCAGTACTGTACTTCAGTCGTATATTCATGCATTTAAATTGGAAAATTGCATCCAGTGGACATTACCTTATTTGGCTGCAGAATAATGAGCAGCCAAAAACAACAACAATTCCGATGACGAAAATGATGACAGACAAATCATGATTCTTCAGGTTCAATTTGACAAATCTCAAATGAGCCAAAAAGCGTTTCTCAAAGTGATGTTACTGGCAAACGATCAGCAAAAGTTTTAATTGTTTCAATCACATCGAAAAAAGAACATCGCAGGAGAGCCTGTATACGGCGTGATGGGAAATGATGAAAAATTCTCACTTCTCATTTGAAAATTTCCAGGCGAAACTTCAATGTCGATTTCCAACAGTGTTTCACACCAAAAAAGCTTGTACAATTTTTAATATCGACCAGTATCAATTTTCTCCGTGTCACATTGGTTGTATGCAGAATCTCAACTTTTAGTAAAATTTTAATTTGAATTGAGCATTTATTCAAAGCACTTAGTGTCTCGTGGTCAGACACCTCAACCACTTTATGTCTCACGTCGAAAATCTCAATTGTAAATTCAGCAGCTCATCGTGTTGCATATTTGTTCTCAAGTGTATGCATCTTACACAGGCGAGACATGTTTACTTACACATGTAAGGTTAAGTCCAATGAAATTCTGTGTGTATTTTTCGTCTCAGTTTCCGTTTGAGTTTGCGTTTCAGCTTGAGTCAAAATATACTTGTCACATTCTCCACGGGGCTGGAACCTCTCGCGAACAGGAGATGCCTTTGAAATGAGCCACAAATACTTGAATCTCTTTTACATCACAGTTTATT
>JBCAUG010462439.1:0-15608 GCA_038406175.1 Haplosyllis leylae
CTCCACCCGGAAGGAGAGGCTAGTGTTAAGGTTGACTGCCAGCAGGCGCGCCTCCTCGTTCTGCTGGCACGACATATGTTGCGAAGAAGTACTCATTCCCAAGGCAATAAGTCGGAAGTTTGATTTTGAATAACACTTGTGGGTAGGATTCGAATTCGAAGTTCGGACTAGTTTCGCTGAACGTCGGTATCAAATTTCATAACTGTTCATTTATTGCGCTTTAGTCGAGTTTTTCCTAATGAGATTCTGTAGAAATTCTACAGAATCTACAATAAAAAATTGTAAAAAGTGGTATTTGAACCCACTACATCTTGCTCAAGAGTCAGAGGTGCTAGCAGAGTGCCACAGAGACAGGCAATAGACAGAACATTTAAATGGATCCCAATTTATACTTCAATGATTTATCACATTCTATAGAATTCTACAGAATGCATCGTCATAAGGAAAAACTCGAATGTGTGATTTGTTTTTTAAAAATTGGATAAGTCCTTCTGGTGGTTCCACTGATAATCCTGTTTTGTTCTTCCGTCAGTTAATGGAAAGTGCAAAATCTATATGTGGAACAACAAACAATAACAAACTGGTCCACACAGGAAGTCCATAATCCGGAAATAAAACTAATAATTACAAACACTCATTTTGGGTATCATCAGCACTGGTAACTACTTTTGTACTTCCTCTCCGTTTTAATAAAATGAGAAACCAAAATAAACTTTATTGGCAATATCACGGAAAACAAATTCCGATTAAGAACTAATGAGGTTGTTTCCTGTACTAACTGTTGTTGGACAACAATAGGAACCAAGAAGAACTTGTCTTTTTTTAAACTGTTGTGAGCTTTTTGTACAATTTATTTTCTATCTTTGCGTTACTGTTGTCTAATATTTATCGATCCACTGAAGTGAGAGTTACGCGCTTAAGTACATAAATATAACCAATTTTGCAAAATTTAACAATCCCAATAAGCTTCTAAGTCATTTATCCGAACATTTGCAATCATTATTATGCATTAAATTCAAAATTAAGCTCACCTTATGTTAAGCGCAGCAGCTTTCACATGCACTGTGTATCCCAAAAGGATTTCTCATTTGAAAGTCATGTAACATCACTGGTAATTAGTGAGGATGTATTTGAAATGCATCTCGACAGTGATGTTCGCAGAGTTTCCACTCTAAGTGATCATTATCTGATACCGATACACAACGAGGACTAATTTCATGTGATTTGCTTTTGCGATCTTGGAAAAGATACAAAGTTCACGTGTATGCAAAAACTTCGGTCTCTATATGCTGTAATCGGTGGCTTGTATTTGGTGTAATCGTGGGTTATTGGCATTTCAGGCATAGCACTCATGAACCTGATTCTTCACATCCTTTAATTGTGTCTACTAAATATATGTATCAACTACAGCTACCCGTGTTCATAAAAATATGAGAAGTTAAGTAAATCTGAATACGAATATAATTCTCAATCTTACACAAACATTTGTTTACAACGAGCCTTGACAAACAGATAAAACTGTTGCTGAAACCAAAATGAATTAAAACAAGAAAGTCCTCCTGCGTGAACGCAAGAGGCATACCGCCCACCGCATAGCAAGTGCTTGCTATACTGTCCCATCCCGGGGGGGGGTACCCCATACCTGACCTGGCTCTGGGGGTACCCCCTCCCATCCTGACCTGGACCTGGCCAGGGGGGCCCATCCTTGTCCCGGGCACCCCCCCTGTGAACTGACGAAAAACTGAAACTATTACCTTCCCCCATCCTTCGGATGCGGGCGGTAATGAAAAATTATATTATCTCCGCTTCCAAACCATTTTAAAGAAAATTGAAAATAAATTCGGAAAATTCAACAAAGACAATATTTCATGACAACAACAACCGCTATCTTATTGCTATATTATTAAAAACCATGATTCTAAAAGGGAATTTTTATGAATTCTCTGTCTCCCAACAGGTGAGGAAATCGGCCCATAGACGCAATGTTATTTTTGGAATCAAATTTTCAGTGCAAATGTGTGACTGATGGCAGCATTGGGCTGTCATGCCTGAATGACCTCCATTGTAATTGCATTGATTGTACTTACAGATACTGGTAGAGGGCCTTCTTTTTCAAAGTTCATAAGGGATATTTATGATTCCTTTCATTTCCCCGTCGGATATTGTAAATATTGAAATAAATCTGTTGGGTAACAGTGAGTTTGTGAAATTGAAGACAATCACTCGCAGCCATATTACAGGAAATATACATAAACTCAAGTTGACAATGAATACCAAGTTAAGGATTTTCTCGATTCCAGACCTCTGTTCTTTATTATGGCAAAGAGTAAAAGGCCTTTTCTGAGGAGCATTGAGAGTTCAACCTGTTGCAACATCAATCGATATAAACTGGTGCTTTGGGTTTTAGAGAAAATGACAATTCGCACGGCCTGGGTAAGACAAGTAGCAGCTTGATGGCTGGCAAGGGATTTCACTCCATCTAATCTTAAGCCCCCTAATCTTACAATGAGATTGCCAACAGGAAATATATCTTTGTCAACAGCTTCTACCATCCTCCAATGCCATCAATCAAAACGGTGAAGCCTAATGTAAACAGAATAGCGATAAAAATCTTGAAGAAACTCTGCTTTTAGATGATGGTTTCGTACAAAAGGGGACGGCATGAAGCAAGAGATGTGTTCAGAAGAGGTGTCTTCATCATATTTAACCAAACACTTGTCGCTAGTAATATTTCACCAAAGGCACATTTATAAGATTAGCCTCTGCTTCCCGCACAGGTTTAATACAATTTCTGCCTATGGTTTTGCAGGGAAATTTTTAAAACAAACTAAATCAGTGCAAAATGACATTGCTTCCATAGTTTCCTGTCAACTGCTCCTATACTAGATGATATTTGAAAAGATCATTCCGTACACTATTGAAATTTGGAAACACGGAACAGGTTTTCGCAACCGGAGATCCACGGCATTAAATTTGGTTGTTACCTGTATGACATACCATGTCCCGCAAAAATGACACGATATGTCTTGAACATAAAAACCCGAACTGAGTTTAAAAAAAGGTGAAATATACAGCCCACAGCTGAAGCACCTGATATCATTTCATGAAATGAGGGGTATTGATGACGCACTTAACAGGCCTTTGGCGTGGACGCTATCATGTCTGAGCTTTTATTCCGTCGGCAGTATTATTTGTCTAACCGGTGTAAGAAGAACAAGGTGCAGATCAGGGACACATATCCCTGGAGAATGCTCCCTGTCTGTTTGTACTAATCCGGTTTAAGTGCTTCTTCACTGTCAGATGTTGAAATCTGTTTCCTTATCCCGTGATTGATGTGTGATATCACAATGTAATTACATCAGCCGAACCACTTACAATATTGTCATGAGCAGCATCTGTCTTTTTCTTATTACAAATTGACGTTTACACCATCCAAAATCCATCTAATAAAATCTGAGGAATCGGAAGGTGTGAATTTGATATCTCTACGTTTTTGTCAGTTATTTACTTACCACAAAAAAATGCACACTCATTCGCATGTGCTTAGACACTGTCACTTGCCTGTCTTACAAGTCATAGTGTGGTAGTGTAACTTGTGTTTAATCGACATGGATATCTCTACGTTTTTGTCAGTTATTTACTTACCACAAAAATGCACATAGATGTAGCAAACATTCCCTCAACTTCATTTTTTCAACATTGTGGCATCACCTAATGACAAAAACAATGACTATTTGTCACCCTAGAAATAGCATGACAAATGAAACTTTTCCCATTGTCAATCTCGTATACCCACACGATTTACAATGACAATAAAGACCAAATCTCGTTTGAGGCTCGGATGGCAAGAGCAAACCCGTTTAAGAATAGTTTTGTTGAAAAGCAGCAAAATAATATAGTATGTCTCAAATAGTAATCTGAATAAGGAGGCCCACTCAAGATGAAACAAGTCAGAGGGATACCAATCACTAGTTAAATATATTCCCTCCAAAATATATTTTCGAAAGATTTGTGGAAGCAACATAGTAGTACCATACTATCGTGTGGGTAAGGTTAAGGAATATAGGACAATAGAGGATGGTTGTACTTTTTGTGTTGTAATTTGAAAAAAAAATCTTGGAAGACGCTTACTGGTTGGTGCACTGCAGCAAACACCCACAGATGCTATTACAGAATCGGATCAATCAAGGGTGACTTGAGGAGACTCCAGCGGAAGGAATCAACCATTTATCAAGGCACTATAAGCAAATTGCTTTGGCATTTGATCAAAGGTTGGCACTGAAAATCGGAGTGCTGCTTTTGGATTTGTTCGACCAGTAGTATTTGCCAAGATGTGCCTACATGGTCACTTTTCATTTGTAACATTATACAAATACGCCTCCAGTTGACCTGCTGAAAGTTCACTGTAGTTTTGTGCTTAAAATGACAAACCTGGAAAGACATTATAGAAGCCGTTTTATATTTCGTTTTATGACCTGTAGGTACGAAAATGTATTATTATTCATGACCTCAACCAATATGAAGTGAAAGGAAATCTCTGCATATGATAAGCACTGAACGTTTGTTCTTTCAGGTTGAATGGACTGTCCCAATTATGGCCTCTCTAAATGTCCACATTAATGTTCTGCACAAAGTGGTTATGAATGCTACTCAACATAGTCATGCTTATTAGATTTTCATTGAAACTGATTGAAGTGTGATATATGTCGGAATTAGCAGGTGCTTTAACCATTTCCTTATCCAGGCCGTCTGGATTAAGCGTCATAGCTTTGTAAGATGTACACCTGGTAAGAGTCTTGTCCGAATTAAACAAAAAATTGACTGGATCCGATTCATCACATCACCTTCTTCAGATTACTTAGAAACATAATCGATTTTAGCCATGCCCGTCTCGCTGACCCCTTTCCCTCTGTTTTATTTCAATTCATTGATTATACGCAGTGAGTGCAAGGATGTTTGCTGCAGGAAGCTTTTTGTTGGCAAAAATGGCCACCTCGTTTTACAGAGCCACCCAAGTCGCCTCTGCATTTTGGTTTCAAGGGTCAGACCTGATCCTCCTCACAAATTATGTAGTATTGGAAGTCACATGGACCTCCTGATCTCTGTCAGCCTCTGCTTCCATTAATCCTACTTATGGCTTTACATAAATGCATCTCAATGGCAGATGTTTCTTTATCCTATGATTGATACCCTTCCCTTTATAGACAGATAATATTGGCACGAGCGCACGTGTTGTTCGTATCCCAGCAGCAGCAATGGTATTCCTGAATCAGTCCTGGTATTCCTCAAACCATGTCAATCTGTTGACAATGCGGAATAATTATACAAAGACCCAAAGGGTTGGTTGTTTTTGGAGTTTCCACAGAATTGATACGAATCATTATTTGGCATGTTAGACTTCTGCTTTCTCACAATCAAAGTCCTTTCCCCCCGAAATTCAAGCACGTTTTTCTCTTTCTGATGTTTTTCAGTAGCTTTTGTATCACTATATTTCAAGAATCTTATGGCAAAGCAACTAGTGATTTTATGTGACCCAGATTATGACTTTCGTCTCTGAAATCACAAAAATTATCATGGCGCAACAGTAGTTCACCTACCTGTGAAAGAAAATGCCCCTCATGTCAAGTCAAACGCTTTTGCATATCCTAAAATAGTTCAAATACCTTAAGTATAAATAAGATGATAAAGAAAGATCCTTTAAAGGGCAGTTCTCGATTAAGGACAAACCACTCGCGCAAGTATATGATACCATATCATTTATATTTTTCTCTTTTTTCGGTGTCACATTTTTTTCGTTTGGGTAGCAGTACAACAGTTTCATAAGGATGTTGCTAAATTCTGTTGTCACTTTAATGAATGATTGTAGATTTATTTTTAAAATCAAATAACAAGTCATAAAAAGGTAAAGTTTCATCTTGATTTTGAAATGGCCCCCACCTGTCACGTTCCCTTCAGGGTACAATGAGAAAAACTACGACAATTTTGATTCTTCTTCTGGTCTTGATAGAAAATGTAAACTTTGGTTTGTATGTACCTGCACAGAAGCATTTTGTTTCCAAGTATTCGCGCAACCATGTCCTCTTGGATTTCTTTACCACAAATTGAATGCGCCTGTCGCAATCATTTACCTGGGACCAGCAGACAACCGTTTCCTTTCTACAAAATCAGATTTTAAAACCACCTTTCTGAGTTTACAGATGTCTTATTTCTCAGCAAAGTCTGTCACAAAATATCTTACTCGGGTTTTAAAATGCTGTCTATGATTGGCGCCATTGAAGACAGATTCTACAATACTGAATTCACCGGAGCAACGAGTTAATGGAGAGGCAACAAGTTGAAGATATAAAACCAAATGCTGAAGGAGCCCTTTAAACTACGATTTATGATGCGTCGGTTTACAAAACCTGCAGACGACTAGGCATGTCTATTGAATCCGATGCCATAAAACTTTTCAACCTTTTCCTAATGACACTGGATAGTGATTTATGTGACCAAATGTGTTCCTTGGTTTTACTCAGTGGCCTCCTAATTCGCTCATAAAATATCGGTGGAATTTTACAGTATAAAATTGAATGGACTTTCTCTTCTATATTTTGTCTGCTTCCCGAAGGTTGGATGTAGGTCTATAAAATGTGAAGTACAACATCCCTATTCAACTCCAAAAATAAATTTGGAATTCATACAGTTTCCATGAAGTATTATTTCCTCGCTGAAATGACAGATAACACTTATATTTTTTGTATGACAATGTTTGTGCTAACATTTAACATTGTACATTCGTTCAATATTTCAGAGTAAATCCCGTTCAAATGGCTGACAACATACCACCTTACACAACCTCCATGAGAAGGCCTAATCTATAGGGATGAGATGGTCAGACATTGATCTCGCTTTCAGTGATGGGTTGAACCAATCCATTGCTGAACTGTGGACAAATTGCTTTGGCGACAAGACCAATGATTAGGAATCCGCTCTCCTTGGCCATACGTTATGGGGTTTTCATTAAAAGTGCACTGGTTAGGATGTGGTTTAGGCGCTGATGATCAATGAACCATTCTCACTAAGACTTACCACCGGCTACTTGTCACGTGCACACACATTAAACACCACTGCTCCCAAATGTTTGACTACTGAATTTTTCGCCACTTGATTCGAAGGCCTGCTTTCCCGGAAATAGGAACAATATTTTTAGTTTTCCACTTGGGCTTGTTGTTAGTATGAAATGTCAGTTGTTCCACTGGGAGTCTCGTCTGTCTACACAGTTCACAGCTCATACACTTTGCCTCAAACTGCTTCAACCTTCAGTGTTGTTGTCTTTGGGGACGACAACAAGACAGCCATGTGTGACAGCGACAATGTGCTGAATGGCATCATCAACTAATCAGATAAAACGAGTTGTTTTCAAATGGAAAAGCTGTCATTGATACAGCATATTATTGTCAAGTTTCATCTTGATAACAGACGAGATAAAATTGAGAGTTTTCATGAGTTCTATTACATGTCAAGATTCGTGATAAAAGTTTTCAGAAACGAAATTTAAGTGATGCAACGATCATTACTTGAACACCAGTTTGTTGTTCGCCTGAGTCATGATGCGCACACATGCCATATTCCAGTAGTCATTTGCAAGTGCCAAAAGTTTTCGATTCAAAACATTACAAAAAAATAGATTGATTTATTTTGTGAACAGAAACTAGTATGGAGCCGGGATGTTCACTGTGTTGAACCATGCTGAATCAATTGCACCATTTGAAGAGGACCTAATGTGTCTATTTTCTTGATTCGTTTGTGCGTTTGTCTGTTTTGAAACTCAACATTTTCATCTCACTGTTTTACCCTTTATCCTGTAGAATTTACTGTGTAACTTGGTGGATAAGGTTACCAGTTAAGAAGAAACATTGAAAGTAAAAGTAAAGTTATTTCCGGTTACTAAATTTAGAAACCAAGGTGAAACTTCTGAACATTTACGTGGGCTGGACATGGATTGCAGATCTTTACTGTCATCCTTACATTAGTCAACCCGAATAAAACCACCAACTAATTGCTCTTGAAGGGATTACATCTGATACAAGGGGTATACGCTGGCTGGAATAGAATCTTCGAGACTTCAATTAAGTGTTTCTTCGTTAACTTCAAATTGACCATGGAAGTCTTGATCAGGCCATGAAGGGGCACACCCATCACACTACCGATGATTGGCTTGTATTTGGTGTACTTGTGGTCTTCTTGTATTCGCAGGCTATTTTTTGACTACCAGTTGTTGTCATGCGATAAACCAATTAACTTCAGGACTAATACGTGAACCTACCATGTTGGCCCAAATGCCAGGCCACATATTTCAGGAGGAATCCTATTTCTGTAGCACTGGTGTTTTCACTCCTAAATTTGTATTGATGACAAAAAGAAATGCAAGTACGGAAAACCGGATAATATATATGTTGCTCTTATAATTCATTAATCGCTCAGATCAATGAAACACTTGTCATCAAAAGAATTCCTTTAAAACAAAATATCACACTGACAACAATAGCTTACATTGATCTCACTTCTCTAATTATTTTCAAACCAGTAAGATTAAACAAACACAAGGAAAAATTCAAATGCATTTCTGGGTCTTCAAAAGGTTCAAAATAATTTTTGAAAATTACCTCAATACTCAAGTCCCATCAGAGGTTCTATTATGACAGATGCATATGAGAATGCTCCAGGGATGGTTGCGGAAACACTCACAGTAAAGGCTACTAAAGCAGGTGTAGCACCAAGAGGTGAATAATTGCAAGAATCAACCTCTGAAAGAAAGTGAATGTGCAGACTTCCGTTACCATTTTAATGAAAGTCTAGGGCATAATGTAATAATGGCGCCGCATGAGGGCTAATATTCGAAGGGAAAAAACAAGTTTGCGGAAACAAAATTGTACAAAAATTCTTTTCATGCACTGATCAAAAGACGTTTGACACACAGCGGTTCGTGTGATAGTATTTGAAGTCTGTGCGGTGTGGTTTCACAGACAACGAGAAATGGTAATTGACAAAGATAGGTATGGTTCAGATCCTGTTTCATCTTTGGTATATGTTAGACGAATAGTAGATAGTGTGCCAAAAAGGGCCAAAGCCACGAACAACATCGCTTTAAAAATACCTTTGTCAATATATGTAAACCAAAGCAAATTTCCCCTTGTGGTGTTCTTTTTAAAACCTTTTTAAAAACATGTTTGCCAACCACTGATTTTCATGTTTTGGATTCAAAGCCAAAATGGATCTTGCATTTGCATGCTTCTTGTCCTGTGAACCATAGTCCTCAGGTTCATCCAACATCTTCATTATTTGGTATCAGTCTGTTGCCGGACATTTCACTCGAAGAGATTTTCAGCAGAGGTGAGTGTACTGGTCGGAGTCTGGCAACCCTTTAACTTCACAGAATTTATTTTTACCGAAACAAGACATTGAAAAGCATGGATTCATTTGACAGGATTTCTCCTTGTTCTTTGTGGAATACACAAAAGTCACCCACTTGTGATGGGAACTACTTGTTTTCTTTTGCTTTCACCACTTGCAAACTAATATATAATAAAAATAGATCCATCTAAGCAAACTAATATATAATAAAAATAGATCCATCCAAGATTATTACCAGAACACAACCGAAGTACAGAGTCAACAATAGGATTATTATTTTCTTAGGACAGTTCATTTCCAAAAATAAACTCTCTTTAGGTTGGTAATGGCGTTGCGCTGTGTTAATAAAAAGTTACTTAAAGTTAATAAAACGTTGGACGACTTCTCACATCCGTGTGATATTCACGAAGAAGTGTTGACTACTCGAATATGAGTGCGATGTCAATGTCTATTAAGTTTTTCGTGTATATAACCGACATAACAAAATTATCATATCTGTCAACCATTTATTTGGCTTACCTTAAAATCATAGTGATCAGCAAAATTTGCAAACAGTGATGTCAATGTCTATCAAGTTTTTCGTAAATAACCAACAAAACAAAACTGACATATCACTCAACCAGTTATTTGGCTTACCTTAAATCATAGCGATCATATTTACACATTAAAACTAGAACTGTAACAGGTTGAGGTAGTTTAAGTATATAATATTTTACGTGTCAAAATGTCAAGAATGTGTCGATTATGTCAAATGTCCCACTATGTGGGAATAATTGATTTGAATTATATCTAAAAATGGTAGAAAGAGGTTAATTATAATACCTGGACCCAAAAATAAGTGCTTTTGAGTGATTTCATGATGTCAAAATTTTGGATTGCCTCACATTTGTTTACTCGTTTTCAATCTAATTTGTTATATCACCCTAACCTTCACAACTGTCCATACATTTTAACATTTTGTCACACATTTTTTAGATTAACAAGAAATATTTTGATTTTGTTTGGAAAAGTGAAAGCTGTAAATGCATATATAAATCAGTCCCGACAATGAGTTGAAGAGTAATTCACAACAGGTCAATTTACGTTCCAAAGTTGACGTCAAGCACCGTGACTCTAAGAGGAAAATACAGTTTGGTGTCTTGAGTCCAATTCCTTAGTCTTTAGCAATAACCAAAAGCAAGACGACTGCTGTTTCCCTTTGTGTGTAGCCTCGATAACTCAACAAAAGCGTAAAAACTCTGAAAATGTGAAGATTGTAACTTCGACAACATAAACAAGAATTACAACGAGCGGACATTAAACTTTCATTTTTCTGAAATGTAAGTAAATTTTTAAAGATCAAACTTTGCATGTTATGTGCGAACACAGGATGTTGTAAATAAAGAAAAAAAATGTAATAACACACAACAATTCTCACGACCACTCGTTTTTTTTTCAAATTATACATAACAACAGGAAATGAATTTAAAAGTAAGAAGAAAGACCTAGACACGACACATAGAGTGGAAACGAAAATAGCAATCTATGGTGCGTCATCAAGGGATTCGATCAAAAACCTTCAGAATGTTTACGACATTTTGAAGAATGAACTGAGATCAAATAAAGATTTAAACTAGAAGCTACATATGTTTGTCCTACAAAAAAGAGGAGAAACAAATGGGACAGTATTTTCCCTTATTTCATGTTCGTACACATAATTAGCCTCATGTATGTAGCCTAGTTATTTAACCGTTGAGTTGTATAATTGTTTAAATCTGGATGAGTCCCTCCCCCATTGATCTTCTAGTGGACAACACACCTCAAAAAACCAACAAAATTCCATTATGGTCTCTAGATTAGAATGTATGAAATGTCCCAGAATCTCCTAATACTTTGCAAAGTGATGTATTGAGTCAATGTGTCACTAGGCTTACTTTGTGATTTTCCGCTTTAACAAGGTGATTTATTTCCTTGGCTTCATTGGAGGGACTTAATGAAGTAGCCTATGAACCAGCTTGATTTAGCACAGGTGCAGACAACACAAAAGCCACACACAGGGTCCACAACAGGAGGCAAAGGAACCATGTACAGGTTGCAGGTTGTGGTATTTGTGATAAATTAAAATCAAACTGAAAAGCTAGGAGAATTCCCCAGCAAACCAACGAAGTAATAAGGGCCATGCAATATATTATTCGTCTCTAATTCCTTGTTGAGCTACAGCAGGTGCATGAGGTGCGTGCCGAACTCCCTGTTAAATAGGTAGCTACCGTGGTGGTCCTACAGATTTTATGATTCTTGGTCTCCTCCCATCGAATTTCAGGATCCACTAATGATCTATCTTGGGAATATGCTACTTCTAGTAAATGTTTCAATTTTGCCCCAAAGAATTCTTCAAACAGATCTGTTTTCAAGCATCTTTGAAATTCTTGGCTGCCACTGCAACTTGCTGGCTGGCAGCACAGCCCAAAATGGTTTTACTGTCGTGAACAAAAATAACTGGAGCCAAATTTGTTTTTCCGTGTGTCAGTCCCGACAGATGCTCCAGTCAGGCCATGGATCAAGCTCAATAAAAACTCCATTAACAGCTTCATTATTATTCACAACACAGCATATTTCAAAGTGATTGCTTGCCAATGAATACTGCTGACACAGACAGAATGGCTGCAACAAGAACTATGTACATGAACGACATGTGACACAACAATGCGCAAAACGAATAATTGACCCGGCCCCTTTCATTGTTGTTTAGCGGCTCTTTTCAAACACATGGTAACAACTGAAGTAACGTAATGAATAGCTTGTATGTAGCAACAATTGATAATTCCATATAAAAATACATGTACCAATACCTTATATTTTCATTTCGAAAAATAAAATGAACAGATTGGTGTCGTTAAGAAACATGTATTTTTTTCAATTGAATTAGACGCGTGAGGCAGGGGAATCCAGTGTTGACCTAACATGATCCAGTCCTCACGACCCACTGTTGACACACGTAACAAATTTTTTCATCAAATGCGTGGAACGTGTTTCTTCAGCTTCCACATGATACAACTCCACCGCTACTACATTTGTAATTGTCTGTATTGTGTAGTAAATGTAATTGAGTAATTCACAAGAAAACCAATTCTCTACCACAACTTAAGAAGGATTCTTTGATGTAAAATCTCAGAAAGGAATCATTTTACTTCAATCTGTATGTCTGTCTGTTCGGGGTATAACCTTTGAACCACTACAACAAGGAACTTCATTACAGTATACTGATACATCTTGAACACTCCAGGTCAAGATTGAGTACCAAGGTCATTGGTTCAAGGTCAAGATCAAATAAAAAACTGATATATTTTACCTAACTATTACTTCTGTATGCTTGTATGCCACGAAAATTTACTTAAAAGGTCAAGGTAATCTGAAGGTCAAGGACAAGGTTACCCAGTATCAAGGTCAAATCAAAGGAAATAGATTTTTGTCTATTTGTGTTACATGGATGGTACGCCTTCGACTGAAAGGAATCTTGTTACTGATGTATGTCTATTATTCCTGTTATTTTCATAACCTTTTCCATTCGAGGCAGCTTCAAAATAGTCAATTGATTTTAATTGTAAAACGAAACACTCAACTGTAATTGAAGCATTGAGTCGTGATTCACGACTGAAAATAATTTCCAATTTTGGTTTATTTGGCTTTAATTACCGTTTTTATTCAGCCCAAGAAGCTGTGAGTCCAGATATGTTTCATTGTGGAAACCCAAACGATTCTTTATGTTGACATCTTTGGCAAAGAACGTAATGAAGCTGAGCTTACTCAAATCCTGGTTTACAAACTAAGGGAATAGTTGTCTGTAAAAACCGGATTTTACGCGTATTCAGACCGTTCACACAAACATGATACATTTAGCAGCACAAAAATTTTCTTTCGATATTATTGAACACAGAATGTTTAAATTTTATCGATAATAGTCTAATTATTTTCAAAATATTTTGAAATTATTTTAATGTAAGGTTGAATGAATTTAAAACGGCGAGCAAAAATATCGATTCAATAACAAATTTCGTACATCAGTTTAAACTAAATCAATAGAAAAAATATTTAGCTAAATTGTGCATGTTGTTTGGAACTTTCCGTCAGAACTGACTTTGAACAGATGTTATTATGCTGATCACAGGCTGTACACTGTAATTGCTTTAGTGACAGAAATTACCAGGAGACTTTGTAACCAGGATGAGGACCAAAAAACAGGTTTCCTCCAGAGGGGCGAAATCACGTGTATAAGCCTTTAAATTTGATTGTGTTGTCATGAAATAAATGTAAAGGGCACAGCATGTTCCTTTATAAATATGTACCCTCCACTGATGCGCCGCACCCTTGTTTCCACGAAATGGTACATTGAGAGGTACTTGAAAAAAAATTGGTGCACATTTGGGTCAAATAAATGTCCAAAATGAGAGCAACCCTTTCTACACAACAAACAGTGTGCGAAATCCTGTTTCTATCTATTACATATTCCGCCTGACTTGGCGAGAATTGTTTGCAATAGGTACAAACATGATATTACACAGTAGTCAAAATTGCAAGAATATATGTCCAGACAATATAGAAAAATATCCTTTGATGGGCTGGGATGGTTTGAGTAGATCTATATAATGAGTCATGTGTCAAAATGTCAAAAATGTGTCAATATGTCAATTGTCAAAAAGTCAAACAGCTGGTCCAGTGAGAAGGTTCACAAAGAAACTTAACACAACACAATGAGGTTCACACATAATTAGGTCAAATATGAAAGTTATTGAAATTAGTTTGAACCATATCTTATGAATATTCTGAGGATTTTTGATGACCTTCATATGTGACATTGAATATGGGAAAGTTGGAAATAATTTACACAAGAGGTAAAGTTCTTGTACTTATTTTGCCAAACGTAGTAATGTCCCAGTTAATTTTTTTTTGCATTGGATCTCCTTGGACTATTTTGACATCTTATATCATCTTGGACCCCCCAACCAATTTACAATCAGTCCTGAACTGATGATAAATTGACAACTTTGAGATTTACATAAGTCTACCAGAGAACTGTCAATCACAAATGTGCCCTTAGGTACTCTAATGTATCATGTACAAATAACTAATTGATATTGAACCTGAATCATTGACTCTTTGCACCAACCTCCAATGTTAAAAATTACTCAAAGGACTAAATTAGAGGACATTTTTACATCGTATGCCAATTCATGGCTAAAGATTCCAAATGTCTTCACTGTAAAAATGGTGTAACTTTTTGAAATTTCAAAAATTGGCACTTAATGCAAATGACCAATCTGTTATACTTTCAAAAACCCAAAGTAGGTCATGTACAATACCCTAAATACACACATGGACTGATTCTTGATAAAATATGTGAGTGTTAGGCACCCTTGAACCTATCTTGAATGTATCAAAAAAGTTTACTTATTAGATGGTGCTTTAAACAGATGGTCAAATGGCTCTGGAGTCTTCATTTATTAACATATTTCAAAATGGCCATCATAAATCCAAGTCCAAGGATGAGCCTTAAGGTATCTTATGTCCAAAATTGCCAATGAAAATTGCCATGCGCCTTGCTATAAGGTGGCTTAGGTTTAAACTTATGACCATCTAAAAAGGACGCTCAAATACCAGGTGTAACAAAGGTTCCCACCATCTCGATTACATAGAGCTTGTCCCTTGAAACCACGGCCAATTTGCTGTGTGGACGTTATGCTGCTTCGTGACCATGCGTTACATTTGTCAAGTCTTCTAAACAACGTCACTGTCTGTTTTTCACCCGGAAGACCACATAATCACTCCTTTTGAAAGACAATTAAAGCAGTGGGAGAGATCCGTGTTCACCTTTTCCACAAAATTTACTCTCATAATGAACAAAGAGAACCTTCTGGTTTCAGCATGATACAATTTACGACCCTTGGTCCCCTATTTAAATAATCATTATGGCATGATTGTCATGCAGTACGCAAGAAACTCTAGTACTTTAGAGGAAGTAGCAGCAGTGGGGGTTGCAGCTGAGCATTAAGTAGAAATGGGAAAGTTCATTCATATTGTATGATTCTGTTCACATGAAACCAGAAATGGACTGGACTGGACTGCTCTCTCTGTGACATGTACAGAGAAATTCCTGGTGCGATTAACTCTTTCGGCCTAAACTCTATTCTAAATAATACCCACTCAGGAAAAAAGAAACAACATTCTCTTACCACCGC
>JBCAUG010462550.1:0-15607 GCA_038406175.1 Haplosyllis leylae
ATGGGTAAAATTTGACCAAAAAAATATCCACTCAGAAGTTGCGAGTGCATCACAGATAGTCTCCTTGCGGAGACTAATGAACATTTAAGGGTCCTTTAAATCAAGTACACTTGCCGCAAAATGTCTGCAGTAAATAAAGGAATAACAAGAAAGTCCTCCTGCACAAGAGGCGTACTGCCCGCCGCGTCCTGTCCTATCCCGGAGAGGGGGGGGGTTACCCCATCCCCCCCCATCTGGACCTGGCCGGGTACCCCTCCCCGTGGTGGACAGACAGACAAACTGAAAATATTATCTTCCCTCATCCTTCGAATGCGGGCGGTAAAAATGCAAAAATTAAGTCCACTAAGTGAAAACTGTGGGGTCCCTGGAAAGGCGACATACAAGTAAAACGTCGTCTTCATGATGTCGCGAAAAAAGAAACAATGGCGTTGCACATCGTAAATTTGCCCTAATTATCACTCTCACATACAGATGAAGATTTCCTCTATTTGTGTTTGGAATGACTCTAATTAACAAAAGTGGCAGACACAGTCTGGTCAGGCAGTTGCAGATGAACAATGAAGTGAACTTCCGTGTCCCAGTGAGGAACACTTTCTGCAGCAGGTGGTTTCTACTACTTGGCTGTAAATTTTTTACCGACCACCTACATAGTATCAGGGAAGGTAATGTTTTCCCAAGTGTCTGTCCATTCTGTTTGGGGGGGGGGGGGAGAGTACCAACTCCACCCCAAACCATGTAGGAAGGGGACTTGTCCCCAGCCAGGTAGGTAGGGCCCCCATCCCCCGGGTGGGTAGAGGCACTGCCCTGCCCCCTGCCCAACCAGGCAGGAAGTACTGGAAGATGACCAGTCAGGAACGAAACCCTACCGAACCCATACTAAGGTAGGTCTAGAATGATCAGCAAGTCCAGAATGATCAGGAGGATAGGGACGCTGGGTCGTGGTCCGCATTCCTCGCAATGTCAAAGCGTGGTCAACTTTCTTCCGGTAACTTTGAGGACAGAAACCCATCCCAGGGACCACTGACAAACCATTAATTTACTTCCGGTAGTGCTTGCCCAAAACTTTTTAGCCCAGGACTTACAAGAAGGTTTCAACGGATGCCAATGATCTTGGTTTCGGTGATGAATGGTGCGCAATCATTACCGACATTCGTGGTATCATTCAAATCTATTAAAACCTTCTTGGTTTAGTTCTTAGAATTGGTCAATATGACTAAACTATTATTAGCTGTGGGTCTCCTCGATCTCACCCTCTGGTGCAGATGTTTTCACAGGCGGGAAACCCCGACACTACTGCAATGCCTGGTCACTCAAAAAGAAAGTCTGTCACAAAAAAACCAAACTCTTAAGACCCCACAGACAACGCTGATTCTATCAAAAGAAAGACGCCGTGAGGCTAACGTCCATCGATTCCGGAGCTCGTTCCATTTTATCCGATTCCAAAAACTGTTGATTCTAACTAAGTACTAAGAAAGTGAGCCTATAAGCAAATGTAAACAGCACGAAAAGTACAACGGTGAGATACAGATAGCTCTTTAAATGTTTGCAATTGATGTCTTTTACGTTCTTAACCTCTTAAAAAATTTAAACCATGTCAGGAAATGCTAAATCAACCAGTTTATTTGCATCTAGCCACCAAAAACATCCTGGCTTGTAGGCTAAAGGAGACTGATTTCCAAAGTTCTTTTAATTCGTTAACAGATGGCAGATTCTAGAAAAGAGAAACTTGGAATAGTTCGTAGACGCCAACCCCGTTTTGGCCAAAAGGATGGCGACAGGATGGTCCAAATAATATCAACCCAATTCCATTTGATTTAAATTCTTTCTTGGTGTATTTGAATAGAAATAATAATAGGATTTCAAGGTAATTTTCAACCTCAGATTCTTATTTAGAACATTGCATTGTGAAAAATGTGTTACAGAGGATATCATTAAATAAATTATCATCAGGTGCTGTTTCTTTATCTTGGTTGCCAAAATAAAATGCCTGGAAGATATTCATGTCTAGGGTTGCAAATTTGAAGACAGTTCTTAAGAGGAGTGAAGCAAATATGTATTGAAATTATACTTTCATTGGGAGTAATTTGTTCCTGAAAATAATTACTTTTCTTAATTATATATGAGCAAAAAATATCCTTCGTTTCTTAATAATGAGCAAAAAAATATCCTTCGTTTCTTAATAAAGAACTTCCATTGTTATTTGAAAAGACGAAAATACACAATCGCGTTGGTTCATTTCTTCATCTTCTTCATGTTCAACAGGCAAAATCCTACAGAACAGAGCCAGGTCAACCACAGAGGTCTCATATCCTTCATGGAGCGATGCGAGAGTCGTTTGGCCATGGCTTACATAATGCACGAAATTTAATAATGGTAACCCTGTTTTGGGTGTATGGGTGTTTGAGTAATCTTACGCCAGAGCTGTGTAACTGGGATCTGTCTGGCGGACAGTTTTCTGTCTGTCCTGTTACGTACAAAATCAATCTGGATTCAGTCTAACAGGATTTGGTTTCTGTTAATGGATGTCACTGTCCACTATTATTAAACCTTGAAGTTCGGTTACTACTAACAAGCCATATTGTGGGCATAAATTCTGAATGGCATGTTACTATTTTTTGCAAAACTTTATTGGTCACCAATATAGACGACTAAATTCTGAATTTAGGTTTCCTGGCAGGTAATACTGGTCGTACTGACGACCGGACTGCTATTTAAAACACTGCATGACTGCTATATAAAAAAAATCAGCTATTTCAAAAGAGTATTAAACACAAAGTGTGACACAAAGCAAAGGCCAAAAACTGCAATTTCAGGGAATCAGCTGACATTCTGTGAACCAACTGAGAGGATAAAAAACTTACTGAACCCATTCTCACTCACTTTGCGTCTAAAGAATCTGACCTTCACAGCACTGTTTTTAAGTTTGCGGAGCAACATGTAAAAAAATCTCCAGGTGAAGGAAACAAATATCTCTCGAGATCAATACGGTCCGCCACCAGAAGCATAACCTGTCATTCACTCATATCTTCAACGTGGATGGAAATTGAGTTGAGCAGAACGGAGACGGGGGTCCATTCTTTCCCACTCTAGGAATTAGATTCCAGTATTGATCAACTGGATAATTCACGAACGACAGTAAAGGAGATGGGTCATTGCTACATGTTGGAAACGTCCTCTAGGAGAATGACAGGACATCAGTGGGGGTGGGTGGGTGCATGGACCTTAAATGGGAATTATTTTGTCGTTTCGGCTTCTGCTGAGGCCAAATTACAAGCAAGCCCAAAGACGAACGAACAATAATGATGTGATTATCTGGATACTGCAGGGATCTAGTCCCCACTCAGCACTCAATACCATCCGGTTTGGAATGATGAAGTCTGAAAGTCCGAAGCAGGTCAATCTCACGCCAGGGTTACGGTCTCGTTTATCTGGTCCGGTAACGAAAACAAAGAGACAAATCTAGTAGAAAAAAAAGAAAACAACAAAAATCATACAATAATTTAAAAAGCACAGACACATATTTTCACAAAAAGTAAATCTATCCAAGCGTTGCTCCTCTTGTCTAGGATCTTTGAAAAATTTAGATACAAAGTTTTATTCGGAAAAAGGTAGGGGTAGAGGAAGAAATAACCAGAATGAAAAAAAGTTGCATATTAACATGAACAAATGGTCTTCACTTATTGACAGTTTCTCATCCTTTTATTGATTTTTTGTGTTGTTACGCTATGTAAGACAATAATGTATCCAATTAGAATAAAAGGGAATAGATTCCGAAAGAAAAAAAAGTTGAAAGGTAGGCAGCAGGCTTTTAATCTTTTAAGAGTGGAATGCTATCTTCCCGTTTTGGGGTCCTTGTGTCGAAGCTTTATCCTTTTAACGAGTTGAGTTTCGGTATTGATCTGTGGTTAATGTACTTTTAAGTGTTACACAGACTGCTTGATGGGTCAGCACTTTACTAGCTGGTCCACTGCACCAGAAGAAAAACTTCTTAGACACAGTCTCAGCTTTCTCTTCCTTTTCGGACCCAATGCAACACAGTCTCACCAGACTCTACCGCGTCTATGATTTCAAAGACACAACATACATGTTCAACCAAATTTACTCGTAACCGTTCTATGGATACTTCTACTTCGAAGAAATTCCATTCCAAGTATCTTCATTGCCCGGAATAAACATTGTTCTCCACAGGTAACTTGAAATAAGACTGCCAGGTACTCTGGAAATTCAAATGAGTTGCATGTAGCATTTGCAATAAAATTTTCAAAAAAATGAGTCTTTTTACGGAACCAAACCAGTTTCTATCCTTTTGTGAATGGTAAGAAATTCAAATTTTTGAAAAAGTAGAACCTCAACAAAAAGAGTGCCTATTTTGCTACTCGATATCAAACACAGTTCAAGCTCTGAGAAGCCGTTCCTTCAATCTGTATTCATTGCTGGACACACCAAGAGCAATTGGGGCTGGCTGATAGCTTAGGTGCCTCATTCTGTGCATAAGGCTCTGGTATTTACATTGTCAATCTGTAACCAACCAACCAGACAACGAGCATTACCCTCAATGAATATAGAGATGATTCTCATGCAGAGATTTTTGTCAAGTAGGAAATACTCACAAGTATAACAAGCTGAGGAGACAACCTCGGTTACTGAAGTATTTCTCCAATCCACTGGCATTGGACACAATGTTCCAAATCCCCTTTTGTAAAACAGCATGGCTTGGAGCATTTGCGGTCCCTAATTTGGAACCAGTCTGATACCAAATTTTTGGGGTCAGTGGCACCCTGTTTTGTTTATTTTTAAAGTTTAAATTCTTAAAATCAGACTTCCAGTTACTTTCCCAAGTGTAGAAAATGACAACACAAATCAAAGGTCTCACTCCTAACTATTTTGGCAAAGATCAACGTATCCATCAGATCATGTCAACACGGATTTCCCACCTGCACCTATTATACCCTTCTCATTGCTTACGAAACATGGAGATCTTTTCCTCCCTATAGCTACGTAAACCAAAGCAATACTGTTCGGAATCTTACATAATGCCATATTTATTCAGATGCTGGAGAAATCAGATGCCTTTCAGACTGATTGCCATTCAGAGGTTGGAACATGACTTAACCAGGCTTCAAGGAATTGAATGGTACTGAGCCATGGGTCAATAAAATGTCCAGAGCTACGCACCATATTGGGGATAACTGATACCAGAGGACCTTTATCCAGTACATGCAGAGGGTATTCTCTTCCATGACAATTGATGGACAGTACAGCTGACAATGGATAATGATGTTACGTGTTCATCCTTTATTTTTCAATTACAAATTGTACAAATCTAGTCATGTCTTGTCATGTCAAACTTCACAAAGCCATCTACTTCAACAGAAACATTCGAAGCACAACTACATAAAGCTACACAATTAAATGTCTTATATGAAATTAAATCATTAAAGAGGTGTAATGATATTATTTTCAGAGAAATTGTCTGGGTCTGAAAAATTCCAACACGTCGAAAACTTTGTTTTTGGAACGAAATCATATAAACAAGTTTGGTTTCATTTGCAGCTTCTCCTAGCAGATAACTTTCTTTCTTTCAGACATTTACCTTTGACTGCGTTGACAACTATCCTGCGTTAACTCTCATCAAATACCATTATACTGCCTAACAACATCAGATTTTTGCCCACAGGTGGATGTGTTACTTTCCCGATTTGGCCAATTCTACCTGCAAACTACATTCCTTAAGGCGAGCCGAATAATTGGCTTCAGAGCTGTGAGGATATTGAGAAGATCACAACATTGCAAAGTCTTTTCGCCTCATATTACCGTACAAATAAAGAAAGTAAGAAACAAGAAACTTTCTTCGTTAAGGAGATCCAAATGAAGAAACACATCTGATAAACATCACCCAAAACGGCATTATCACAATTTTACGAACATCTGTTAACAGAAATAAGTATCAAGAAGTTGTCTTTCTGAAAAGATCAATCGATTTGTTTTTCTCTTAAATGTCTCAAATGCATGAATCGTCGGCCTCACATTATCTTAGTTCTCAAGTCCATAAATATTTCAATGCGTTATAGTCAAGCCTCGTCTCATTTGAAAAGTAAACCAGAGCTTCTGTTTTTAATCTATCGTGAAAGTGGTGCCGTGAATGGTGTCATAATAACAGTCTATCCAATCAGCGCTTGTCATCTGTTACAGACGGTTGTAACAGAATGAAAATGTCCTTTAATGGATTCACAGTTGTATCACGCACAATGAACATCTTTACTGTTCCAAAAGGCTGCATCATCTAAGAGTTCAAGGAAACTTTTCCGAACACAACTTATTTTCCACTTAGTCCAAAAAAAAAACTCTGAAAACCTGTAAAAATCCATGGAAGGATGTAGCATGGTCCAGTTCACGGTTCAAGGCAAATTTCAATCCATCATCCGGGCCAATGCAATTTCCTCCGAAATAAATCTTCAAATGTGAACTTGGGTTGCGACCCTGTCAATATCACTCACTTTAATTTTCGTTCCCATATTGTAGAATCATCTTGTAGGGGCAGGGAGGAAGTGTAGTCATGATGTGATTTCACATGAAATGACGAGGAGATCTATTCCTTAATTTATTTCAATATCCGAAATATTTATTTCCTTACATGCTGACAGATTTGGGTTCAACACCTTGAGCAATATTTTCCGCAAATATGCAGATGGTATATTGGTGTCCATGGTATTAAATAACGTAGGTTGGTACCTCAACATAATCAAATACGGTATTCCAGTGAATGGTATTTGCAAGTCAAGCTTACGAACATATTCTGCTGCCAAAGAAATGAACAATCGGAGAAAAGGGCAAATATGGGCTTAAAAGCTCTCCACAATGCCTGTGCAAAAGTTCATAACATAACACAACTGAATGCCTAACTCACAAACAATTAATTATAATCTCTTCTCAGTAATATTTTTAAGTTTAAACAGCATCAAGAGAAGTGATAACCTTTATTATTGGCGCTTCCCAATTTATTAACAATTCCTCTGCAAAAGGAAGTCAAGAGAATTCAGATGAGCAGTTGTAGATTCCATACAGGATTAGCAGAAATCCATTCATTCTTTCGATGCAGGTCAGATGGTTTAATAACCCAGTGTAACCAGTACTTAGTATTAAACCCTTTGCTACACAGACAATGAATATGCTAAAACTCATGCGCTCGCCCATGACAGGTAAGTTTTGTTTGTGGACAATTCAAACTTACCCACAAATAAAAGTAAAATTTTAGAAAAATCTCAATATTCTATTTACAAATTGATTTTCATCCAACTAAGTTAAATTAGATGTTACTTGTCCGGATGCACAATTTGATATAAATTCTCACCGGAACATTGCACAAAAGGGGATACAGGGGTAACACTGCATGGTTTTAACACCACAGGTTCTGACTGTTCTGTGCACAATATCACAGAATTAAGTTCTTATCAGCGGCACACAGAAAGCTGCTGACCATCAAATGTGATGGACTATTACACGACACCTTGTACATGATCCAAACAGATGATCCCTAAGCTACTCGCTGTAGAATGGGTTACTATAATAGATTTTAACTTCGGAAACACTCATTTGTCAATTCTGGTGCAGTTAGTCAAGCTGGAGTGGCCGAATGGGTTACAGCACTGTGCTCACCACACAGAGGGTCATGGATTCAAGTCTTGAACCTCTACCAATGCTTGTGGACACATCTGCTAGTATGTGGATCAAAAAGGCTCGGCTACCATGCTGACCTCTATATAGTCAGCAGATGTTGCACCAGAGGTGAATCTGAGGAGTAGCATGCAGGCAAGAAAGTATGCAAGCAAGAAATCCACCCTGGCTTTGAAACGCAAGACAGACATCACTAGAAGTCCAAAACAGGGGTATCAGTGGCCCCCACAAAAGGCACTTGTGTCCTCCAAAAATGTTTTTAAAAAAATCTGGTAAAGTATAAACCTACTGGTATTGTACAACCAGAAAGAAATAGAAACCCTGAGTCTCAACCTATCAGCAACACGAGAAATTAGAATTTTGGGCATATTTAGTCAAACCAAAATATTTTTAAATATCACGATAATTGCTTTGATGAATTCCTACACTTGTATGGATAAAAGGCCAATTTGACCTTGCAGTAAACATAACAAATAGTCCTGTGATAGGCAGAGTTGGTTAAGTTTGCAAAAAATGACAATATGGAAATATCTGAAATTGAGTCAAGCACCATGTACTATTTTCTAAATCAATTGTAGGTGTATAATTGACAGTTCAACTGTCAGAAATGCGAGGAAAAGAGTCACTAGAATGTTGGGGTCACAAATAGTTCACTTCACTATATTGGTCACCTTCAATCTCAGGTATATCTACCACAAAAGGGCATAAACAGTAAGTTGCAAATAATCTATTTGAGTTTCTGGTGATGTCTGGAGTACGAGTCCATAAGTCAATAGTTTCACTATTTAGAAGTCCTATTTGCTCCCCATTCATAAATAGTAAAATTGCACATATCTTACAAAAATACGGAGCAACTAAGTTATTCAATTTTAACCCATTCCCTCCATCCCCAATGCTTGGGCTCCTGTTAGCAAAATCCTGGATCCGCGATCCAGCGCAGTTAAGACTTTCCTAGAATCCTCTTTATACACAATCACCGTAAGTTGGTCTGGTAAAAAACTATTAGACACGTTATACAAGGTAATGTTTTGCGAGTTCTGGAAGTCAAAAACTTTCGTGCTTTGGATATTACGGTATTACTGAGATTTGCTGTGCACGAGATGAAGTTAATGACATCATTTTAAACATACACTACAGATATAATATATTGTACATCTTACACTGTAAAAAAGGAACTGCAGAGTAACTTTATAAAGATGTAATATACTTACACTGACAAAGGAAACATCAATAATAAAACCAAATTAACTTTGAACAAGACCTTGTCGGCTGCTTTTTGGACTGGTACAATTCTCCAGGAACAGGACTTCACAACGACGATCCAATGGCATTTCTGCAATCTACCTTGCCTTCGCAAACATAAATTCTCTCCTATGTTACTTTTCAGCGACAAATCTATTTACCTGGAAATAACCAGGTTTCATTTTATTTTATTGTTGAATGTAAAGAAACTGCTCATTCAGAAAGAAAAAAAATTAAGAAACAGCGTAGAATAATTCTAACATTTCTGTTCTTTAATGATTGAGTTGACTCAGAAATGTTCTATTTACTGGTTAAAGTAAAATATTTTGTGAAACACTTTTTTTGGTTTTGCGGTTTCTAAAACTGTTCTTCTTCCTGGTTCGCATTGTTAGTTTTCTCATCTATTTAAATTTCATCACATAGGGGTTGAGTGACCCAAAATTAATGTGTCCCTTGTAGAACTCTGTCACTTTCGGTACATTCCCGCTACATATCAGTAAATTTGTGTTCAAGTGATGAACCTGAGATCTCGGTCTTATCCACATGAGGAAAAGTTGAGGAACAAAATGTAAATCTTGTATTTTACAGGTGTAGATCCTGGATACGATGGGAAACACCTATCCAATGAGTGAAGCCCTGTTGTAGTAAGGATCTGGGGACCACTGCAGATTTTTTGTCGTCAAATATATTCTCCAATATTCTAGAGACCCTTTATTCTCATTTCTCATTTAGTTGAACATCAAAAATTTATATAAAAAAAAGAATACATTGCACTTCAATCAATTTGAGATGTTACGTTATGTTTGAAAATTTACATTTTTCTAATTTTCATAAAAAGTTATGCCCTTTGTTGTAAGATCTGCAAGCAAAGTGAGGTTAGAAATTATTTGACATAAGTGCTGAAAAATGAGCAAATATTGTGTGAGTGGTACTACATTAAATTCTAATCTGAGGTCTCAGTCAATGTCTTCTTATAAAGGGAAATTTACATTTTGAAACAGGTAAAAATTTGTGTAATATTCCCTTTAGGTTTATGTTCACATGGTGTGATTGTGACAACAACATCATCATCCCTTTTGCAGACCATTGTAAGCAAAAGCAAATCACAGTCACAAATCACACCATGTGAATGGGCCTTTAATAGTAATAAAAAAAGCTTCTAAATTTTTGTAAAGGAATGTCTTTTCTTTGTTATCAATTATTGGAGAGTTTGTTAAGATCTTCCATTGAATCCTGCACAACCCATTTGCTGTAATATAAAATCACAGTTGCAATCGCACCATGTGAATGGGACCTAAAAGTTACAGTATCTCACAGTGTCAACCATTTCAGTCAATGTCCTCTGTGGGTCATAAAAGTTGGAGTCCAAATAGTCTGTTCTACAGCAATGTGCAAGGTAGCAGCTAACATACTGCTTTATGACATCAGCTATGGTTTCAATGGACCATGAGTCAGTCATTGTGCAATATTCAAGAAGGTTGTTTCAGGGGAGATTCACTGAATGTAGTCTGGCTGTCAGGGGATTAACATCTAGCACAACATGAATTTAGTATAACATTTGTTATTATACTACAAGAAAATGAAAGTTCCAACTAAAACAAATCAGGTTTAGATGTAAACCTATTACCATATTACCAAAAGATGAGACTTTAGTTTGCAGGTAGTTAAAAAGTTCTATGCGAAGCAAAGTGAGCCTGGAATTTTCTTTGTTTGAATCTTGAAAAAATAGTGAAATACTTAAGAAATGAAATAAGGGGAAAATTATACAGGACCCTAAAATGGTCAAGTTTGGGGCCTCAAAATTTGGGGTTCGGGGGGGGGGTTGGGTCCAGGATCTTCCATGGATCCTCACCTGTTTCAATAGTACACAAATTCAAAAATCTTACAATTCGAATGTTCAAACAGACGTCACTTAAATGAAAGTGTTTTTCGAAGATATCGATGCAATTTTTGCTTGTAAAAAGGAAATTAAGCATGACCAATAAAATGTTTCAGAGTTTAACTGACAGAGCAAAGATCAAAATTTCAACCGATCTGGTGACAATTTACTGCAATGTTTTCACTATCATGGTAATTTTTGAACAGGATGGTGAGCGGGTGAGTTTTCCGCGAAGTTGAACTAGATTGATATGGAACCATTTCTCATAGTGCTTATCCATTCCAAATTAATTTTATTTGATTTCATGAGGACTGTATGGTGGCGCGTTTCACTTAGCATTAGCTATGTGTGGAGGTGTATTTGCCTTTAATATCTTTACTCTCGACCAAACTGCCAGTGAATGGGGAGACTTTCTTCTCCCGCAAAGACCAACAATGGTACATTTCCTCAAACAAGATACTATACTTTTTCCGTTAAGAACACGAATTTCAGTCAAGAGTAAATAATCTCTTTTGCAGCATCGCATGGTTCATCCGTGTTTACATTGGCTAAATAGGTAGAAAATTCTCTTCAACCAACTATTAAACTACTTACACTCATGAATGTGTCATTTAAAAAACAGTTTACAATGCTAGAAACACAGTTCCGCATGTTAACATGCTGAAGATGCGCCGTACGTTGAGCGCGACGAGGCGAGAAGGTCTTTGATCTTTTGTCTTGATTTCTTGCCAGTATGATTGGCTGATGTTGGTTCAGTAATTTCATAGTACTTGTAACTCGTATCTCTTACGGCGTGACACAAGAATAACTACACAAATGCTGAAGTACACACTTATATTGCAATGGGGACCATGGAACACAAAGTCTTTATACCTGGGGTAAGTATATTGTTTTCTGTTAAGCTCTGTATACCCTGTAAATATGCAACACACAAGGGGAGTCATTTAAAATGTCTTTGTTTGGCATTGGGTGGTAACTTCAAAGGTTTTATGCTTCAGATTCAGATTGAGATTTTTACTACAATCCCATCTGCACCAGGCAGAAACTATTGGAAAATCTGCAATTAGCGAATGGGCTTTGTTGTCTGTTGTATTGTTTAATTTTTGTGAATAGATATTTGAGTGTCTATGTAGATGATTGGCTAGCTGAATGTAAGACCATTGTCAGTAATGCTAAACCAGGGGGGATCAGCGCGGCGGATTGCATGTAAACTCACCAACTTGAATCAAGTTTAGGAAATATAGAAAAATGAGAATTTCTCGCCCATTTACTTTCACAACTGTTCTTAAAATATGCCTATATGGTCCTAAACTTTTGAAAAACAATTTGATTGCAGAAAACCTGAATAAAGTTAAATCAAGTTCATTGACAAAATTGTTTTTCAAAAGTTTGGGAGAATCAGCCAGGTGCCGTTAGAAAATTCTATGTGGGTAAACTGATGAGCCAAAACACCGACCGTATAGGCATATTTTAAAAGCAGTTGTGAAAGTAATATAGAGAAATTAACATTTTTCCTGTTTTTCCAGTTTACTTGCGATCCGCCACGCTGATCCCCCCTGTAAACAGGAAGTTTGAAAAAGAAATAGAAACAACTTTGTGCCATGCAAGTCGAATGAAAGAACCATTCACACTTGTTATATCCGCCAATAATTCTAAAATATAACGTATATTTGTAGATAATGTTGATGTTTTTATTCGTGCCTGGCTTCACACAGAATAATACAACAATGACAACAGCGGTCACAGATTCTGATGGATCACCGAATCAGTCAGACGAAACAGAGCTCGAAGATACTGTCATGAATCTGGTGAATGAACTTGTTCTTACATGACCTGTGAACATTTCAACTTTATTATATTTAGAACATGTGGTAGTATAATCACAGGCATCGTTGGATTGCAATTTCATTGCGTAACAAGAAAGTCCGCCTGCGTAACCGCAAGACGTGTACCGCCCGCGGTGTAGCATCACTCCCTCTCCTGTGGGGGTACCACCTATCCTGTCCGGGGGAGGGGGCTATCCCTGTCATATTTGGGGATACCCCCTGTCATTTCTGGGGGCAGGGGGTACCCCTGTCCTGTCCAGGGGGTATGGCCCTGCCCTGCCTGTCCTTGGGGGGTAGGGGGATTACCCCTGTCCTATGACCTGACTGGGGTACCCCCCAGGAGAGGACCTGAGACCAGAGACCAGGGGGTACCCCTGGGAGGGAACCTAGGACCAGAGGATACCCCCAGAAAGAACCTGGGACCAGAGGCTGGGAAGGGAACCGGGACCAGAGGCCGCGGCACCCCCTCCCCTCTCCCCGAACGGACACACACCTGTGAAAACATAACCTCCCGTCGTACCACGTACTTGGGCGGTAAAAATTACATACAAGTCTCGTCACTTTTCATCCTCTCTCTTCAACAGGTCATTGGTATTGGAGTCATAGGATTTATTCTTGTTTTACTGTTTGCTTTGTTCATTTGGTTCTGCTGTTCAACTCGAAACAGATTACATCAACAGAAAGCACTCATTCGCGTCAATGAATCCGATATAGGGATACTCAGAGAATATATCGAAAAACTCACAGGAAGGCTTGATATTGCAAGAATTGGACGAATTCCTACCACAATTTACCGCGAAGACGACACCACACTCAAGAAGGTTTTGAGATCTCTGCCCAAGAGAGTGAGCACAGTAATAGACCCAAATATTGAAGAAGTTACAATTGGAATCCAAGATGATGACCAAGTACTTACAGCTACTCCCTCACCGACAATCAGTCCGCAGATCCAGGTACTACCTGGACCGCCCGCCACGAGGCCTGAGACAATAACCTTGGACAACATAATTGAGGAGGGGGCTAGTGCAGTACCTAAGCAGGTAAATTAGAATACTCAACAAAATGTTACCTAAGGTTATAATGAACAGTTGAAAGACCGATAAATTCTCCTCCCTCTTTCTAATTGAGTCGTTTCCTGTAAAGGACAAGTAGAAGGACAATTAAAATTAAGATACAGACCCTGGTTTGATTTTGCAAATGCGTATTTTAGGGTGGGCCACCAGGAATATTTAGAGGACAGCCGATTGGCTCAAGCGGAGGCATCATCTCCTTCCGCGGGCTTAAACTAAATATTCCACCGGGAGCGTTAGACGAAGACGTTTTAATTATGATAGGCATTGTGTGGGGAGATCAAGTTATTCCGAAGATGGAAAAAGATGCAGCTCTTCTCAGTCCGATTGTGTGTTGTGAACCGAGTGGTCTACGGTTCAAGACCAAAGTTACTCTGACAATTCCACATTGCGCTGTTGAAGTAACTAAGAGAGGTTGGAAAATTGAGGTGAGTATTGTATTTTTGTGCTTGTTCCGTTATTGGCATCTTTGGTAGAAAGTAATTCTATTATGCTCAGATTCACTGAAATGTTTGGGTAATTGTTAGTATAAAAGCAAGATGCAAATGGCAGAGTGAGTATCTGAGAGAGAACATTTTGACAAATTATAGAAAAATATGTTTCCTTTTAAGATGAGAACATCTGAAGTTCCAGTAAACTCATTTACTAAAAACACACAATTGGAATGGAAAAATATGGTCATAGACGACTATGATGAAATAACAGAGACAACAGTGGTGGTCAACATTACACACTTCTCCTGGTACTCCATAATTGGCTACCTACTGGGAACTGAGCCTGCCGAGAAATTGGTTCAAGTGGTGGCATTTTCATCATTTGATAAAGAAGAAAATGCTTTGGAACCTGTTGTGTACTGCGCCAATCATTACGAAATGGCGGAGGTAAGAAAATGATGCTTTAAGATACAAATTGAGAACATTTGAACTGAGGAAAATTGCACTGAATGACATTCATAAGGACTGAAATGGATTCACGTTAGGAACCTTAAACATAAATTAGTTCTTGGTACTTAAGTTAAGAAGGGAACATATCTTTCCCGCAGAAAGAAGAGCGCAAGAAGAATCGTGACTTCAAGAAAATGAAATTTCAAAAGGACGGAGGCAACATGAGTGTTGGGCTGAATACAATACCGTCAGGGTGGAAACTGTTCGGTCAGGCGAAAGAGGTAAAAATTATCCAATATTTCTTTTGAATTTTTTTTTTAAAATAACGCCTTTTTGTCAATATTACTTCATCTTAAACCTATCAAGATACATGTATTTGTAGGTTACATAATATTTTTGAACGATTCCAGGAGTTGGATTATAATGCCATCTGGCAGACAGGATGGGACCGTTGTAAGTTTGTCCTGGAGCAAATACCTCAAACCTCAAATACTGACTCTCCTGTGTACTTGGAAATGACATGCCAACAGAAGAAAAGTAATACATCCGAATTAAGAACCCTGAAAATGAAACAATATGTGGCACAAGAGGTATGAACATAATATTCAAGATTCTAGTTTTCACAGTTATTAATTAAAAAGTTTTATTTTTAAAAAGAGTCTGTTGAGTATAAAAAGACATAAACAGTAACCCTTGACAACAACACTAGAAGTACACCAATCTTCTGATGGAAACCTGTTCGGTCTTATGGGTGCCATTTAAATTGAAACAGACATCCAGTGTTCTAACACAGGTCGGATTCAGTTTTAAGTTCTGAATAATTGCCTTACAAAAAGTTCTGACTTTGGTTATGCCTTATTAAAATACTATGTTAATGTCCAAGTATTTAGTTTTTAGTTAAATTAATGTGTGTATATTACACACAGGAATGCATATCATTAAATTATTGAAATTATCACTGATTCGTATATTTTATTATTTATGGCCTGCAGCAGTTAGCAAGAAATCAGCTGAATTCTTTTCTAAGGCAGA
>JBCAUG010462661.1:0-15607 GCA_038406175.1 Haplosyllis leylae
GATTCACACAGACAACCAAATAGTGATTTAGCACAGTTGGCAGAGCATTGGCCTCATGATCTGGAGGTCCTGGGTTCTAACCCCACTGAGGGCAATTTTTGATAAAATTGTTTTTGCTCTTCCCTGTATGAAGATCTGTCAGATAATCTTACAGAAGTGTGTATCGTGAAGAACCCGAATAGTCCGATTGAATTTCTATTCTTCCTAATACAACCAATGAAGCTCTGAATGATTGAGACTGAATGGTGTCTGACAACCAGACTCTCTGACCAGTTTAATTAAAATGCTGTAAACTAGTTTACTTCAGGTTAATTGTAACTTGACAAAGCTGAGTCTAGTCAAGTAAAACAAGATCGCTGATGTAAAAACAAGAACAACTAACTTAACACTACAAATAGTATTATATCGCCAAAACACTGAATTGCAGGTGGTGTACTTCACGGCTCTTTTCCCTTATGTTGTGTTGATCATTCTTCTCGTGAGAGGTGCCACTCTTGATGGACATGAAAAGGGAATAGAATTCTACATTCTGGATCCAGATATATCAAAGTTGTCCGATGCCCAGGTTTGGAAAGACGCAGCTGTGCAGATATTCTTTTCTCTGGGAACTTCCTGGGGTGGCCTCATTGCTTTGGCTTCATACAACAGATTTCATAATGATTGTCTGAGGTAAGTAAAAGATCGCAGTGTGGATTAGAAATGATAAAAATGTAAAAGAATGGAATATAATGTGCAGATTTACATCTGTATAGGATTTGTACACCATGAAAATTTATTTTCAAGACGACAGTGTCTACAGTAAAGCAATCTGAATACATTGCGATCTCAATTTTTTTTGTAAGCCTTGATTGTGGAAGTGGCTCCGTATCGAAACTACATGTAAAGTTTGAGGTGACGCTTCTTTCAGAGACTCTTTGATTGTGTCCATCGGAAACTGTTTAACATCTGTTTTTGCTGGATTTGTTATCTTCTCCTTCCTTGGCTATCTTGCTGACCAGGAGGACACGACGGTGGATGGAGTTGTGGACAGCGGTAACTATTCTTCCAATCATTATGCACAGGGGCATCGGTACGTCCTCACTGATTGCTGGCCATTCCCCCACATTACAGACAAGCAATTTTATGCTGCACGTTCTTACAAGTATGGGTGTTTATGCTGGAGAACTATTGTTCTGGGTGTAGTTTGCATAGTTTTATGTACCCAATTGTAATGTACTTGGGAAGGAATTTATTAAAATGGTCCTCAACTAAGCTCATAACAAGATGCAATGTGAGATGATCCTCGTGGAATTGAATGAGAGAGAGATTTTTAAGTATATGTAAATCTTCGGAGGTTACCACAGAATCTCCCACATGCAAAATGTTTAAACTCTAGTCAGTGGAGGAATTACAGGCGTTAATAAAGACGCATGAATGCCACCTGTATTGTGTTTGCGTATGTGATTGAACTAGATGGAGAGAAAGAGAGATGTCGCAACATGCACGAGGTCTTCAAAATTCTATGATGGGAATATGTAAGCCCAAGCAACGGAGCGTTACGACAGTCTTCTTGTACCGTCTACACTGTAACCCAGTAAGCAGCTACCGCTGTAATAGGGATGGTTGTCCGTTAACAGCTAAATATGTTATCAAATGGGCTTCTTGATTCTTTATTCCCAGGTGTTGGTCTGGCGTTTGTCGTTTATCCATATGCAGTTACCAAGATGCCTGTGTCACCCTTATGGGCAATACTCTTCTTTCTGATGTTGATCACATTGGGTCTGGATTCGGAAGTTAGGTTTCCAGCAAAATTTTAATAACTGTTCTTGAAATGAGTGTATCTAAAACTATTTTCCCAAAGACTTCACGATGTGACAAGTGCATGCTACAAGTGTGCTGGAAAGTGTAGTTCCAAAGTAAAAAAAGATCTTTTCTGACTCTTTTTCAGTTCGCTTTGGTAGAAACGGCAGTTACTTCAGTGATGGATCAGTGGCCAAAATTAAGGAAGAGGAAATCCCTCGTTACTCTAGCTACATGCGCTGCTATGTTTATTCTAGGACTGCCACTCTGCACAAATGTGGGTTGCTCTTTTACTTTATAACAGTTCCTTTGTGTTAAAGCAAAAGCTAATTGAATGAAAGCTCTAGTTTTTATATCCTAAAGTTTTGTAATAGATTTTGTGTAATTTGTAGGGAGGTCCATACCTTCTCCAGTTGATGGACTCTTACGCAGGCGGCTGGAACGTCCTGGTGCTTGCTTTCCTTGAATGTCTCTGCATTGGATACATCTACGGTAAATCTTTCTGGTCAATTATTTCATCGCAGTGAAAGCAGAATGTGTTCTGTTGTAAAAAATTGCGGAAAACACTATGTAATAACCAGCTGCGAGGTTATGTAATCATAAGGATGATGTCTGATTTAGGTGCCTTCAAGTTTAGGGAAGACATTGGGATCATTCTTGGTAAGGAGAGCTGCGGATGTCTCCCATGGAACATCTGCTCGTGGTGGTGGATAGTCAATTGGTGCATCTTCACACCGGCAGGTAAAATACCAACTTCACGTATGAGCCAATCGGGTTTTTCACGATAAGCATATCTTGATAGATTTTTAATTTAAGTAGTTTTAACAACTGCTATCACAATTAAAATTTTAAAGGCTTTGCCCGTGTGTCCAAGATTTTAGGGGTTATTTGAGATTATTGACCCTTGCTAGAATGTGTGTACCTTATTAAATAATTAACACCTTCAATAGTAAGTACAATAAACCCTCTTCTTGAATCTGACAGATTTGCTTATCGTGAAAAACTAGAATAGGAGCTTACCAAAGTGCGAAGACTCTTCCGGAGACTGTCAACATTTCGTTGACATAGTACATGGATGTGATCAATAGGGCGACTCTGTCACGCCCCAGATTAATAATTTCGCAATCTTATGGGCAATGAATTGAATTGAGTTAAAAGTGCCAAACTCACAATACTCTGATGTTATCATTTTTGTCCATTTCCTATCTGGCATTGGAAGAATATGTCTTACTGCTTATACTGGTCTTTACTATCTGATGCCCAAGGATGCCATTAAATTATAATTGGACGTCCAGCAGTAACCGTATTTGTTTCCTTGTGTTTCAGGTGTACTCTTTATCCTCATCTTCTCTTGGTACGATTATACGCCGGCAACGTATGGTTCATACGAATATCCGACATGGGGAGATGCTATTGGTTGGATTCTGACTTTGTTGGTCGTCGCTGGAGTGGTTGTGACTATGATCGTAATGTTCTGTGTTACTGAAGCATCGCTTGGTGAGGTAGGCTATCATCATGAATGTGTAACAGCGGTGAACGCATTGATGCATTATGCCACATAACTTACCGGCAGGTAAAAATACCTAAGAGGAAGGTTGGAAATAAATAAGTTTTTGCTATTTTCAGAAATTTTACAAGCTCACAAACCCGTCCAAATACTGGGGTCCCGCCTTGCCCAAGCATCGAGCACTTGTTCATCATTTGTCTCCGTTCGAAGTTGATCCCCATGAATTGGGAAAGGAAAATATGGAAGATGGATACGGATCAAATCATATAAAGGTCATTTAACTTTTCCAAAATTAAATGGTCAGAATCTATCAGGATTATTTGATTAATTGTAATTGATTTAATAGATAGATATCATTTGAATATGTAAATTTTAAATAACATTTATTACTTCAAAGAAAACAAAAAAGAGAAAAAAGTCACAGAATAGTAGATATATTTAAAGATTCTCGCACACTTCAATATATCTTTTAATATATGTGGGACAATAAGTTACATTTGGAAGCCCAGTGCAAAATCGCTGTTTTGAGAAAAATCAGATCTTTAAGGTTTTGAAGAACCTTGCACTTTGCAAATTAATGTGATTTTACTCATGCTTTCTTTTCAGACGACTCCAGAGTTTATGGTCGAGCACATGTAACGAATGTCAAAAAGTTTTTTTGGAATCACAGCGTATTTTTTTCTTCATTCCACTTTTCACTTAAACCACACGTTTCAAGATGAAATGGAAATATTTGATGCTTGTTTACATGGATATTTTGATATGGACAAATGAGATATATTATATGATAAAAGAATTGATTTAGTTATATTTTTTATCATATTCTCAGCTGTGAAAATCACTTTAGAAAACATTTTTATTTCCCCTTACACTTCTGACACTTTTAGGTTTTTCACGATAGGCAAATCTGACAGATCTGACAGAAATAATATGTGATTTTCAAGAATAATTACAATTTACAATTTAAATGTAAGGTTTATTTAATATTTCCAGCATTTGCTAGATTGTGGGTACATTGTCAAAAATTAACACAAACAACAGCAAGGAGTAGAAATCCATTCAAAGATCTGTCAGATCTGACAGATCTGTCAGAAAGGTGTATCGTGAAAAACTAGAATGTGACATCAATTTTACCTGTATCTCCTTATTGGAATAAGCTTTGCCTCAAATTATCCATTTATTCAGTGCAAGTTTAAATTAGGATAGCTACAAACCCATGATCAAAAAATGTTTTTTGCACACAAATGGTGAAAAACATTTCAATTTAGCATCGAAATTGTAGCATATGAAGGTTTTATTTGTATTCACACTACCTCGAATAAGTTACCAGTATAATACAATGTTTTTCATAATTTTTGGGTTTTTTTGGCGTTTTACCATGAGCACGAATATCAAATTAAACAAACTATTTTCTTACTACTGAAGGAATCATCTTTTTGTTGGTATACGGCATCTTTTTTAATCTCTATTTTAACATGTATATTTCAATTGTCTATCATTCGATAATCTCTAATGCTTCTAAATGTATTTGCATAAATTTAAAATGCAGTTTGATTAATTTTTTGCTTTTTATGAATTTTTATGGTGTGATATAATTTACTGACCATTTGTTATTGTATTACAGTAATCACTCCCAAAGGTAAAAGTTTTAGATAACGATAGGTTTTATCATCTCGTACTTGACAAGTAGTTACAACCTTGTGCACCAATATTAATGATTTTAGATGAAGTTTATTAAATTAATATACTGTATTTTAAAGAAGCGAACAGTGTTTTTAAATTAAATTTAATGGAAACATGAACATTCTCTTCGTTGGGATTTACTTATTTTCTTTTCGCAATGCATAATTACTTGCAAAAAATTTAAAAAGCAACCCCAACTTTTCTTTATCTGGAACCAATGCACACGAGTATTTCGTAAGGCCCACCCTCAGACCACTATGTACATTACTCATTCATTTTGGTTTTCTCATTCCAACTTTTCCCACACGAAACAATTCATTTACGACAAACGACATTTGTACTCATTACTAGAAATGAACGTAAAACATGGCGTCGCAATTGACGAATGGGCATTATTGTTCCAGGCATTGTCGGGGTGTCTATGAATAAAAGAGCATTGCGAATAGTATTTGTGTAGATGATTTGTGCCGACTTAACTTTCATTTCTAGTCATGCTAAGGTTCATTTAACTTTAGTTTTGTTTGTGGTCAAGATATATAGCTTTCCAAAAACAACAACATCATTATTCAATGTGAAGGTGAATGTTAAGATAGATAAAGAAACAATGTGTGGCCATAGTGATTCCTTGAATGTTTTCATTTATTGGGTAAAATGGATAGATTGATATATACACATATATAAGGTTATGTAGGACATTTTAAGACAGATCTAGTCAAAGGCATGAATTAGTTATGGCATGTCCTCATGTGAGTGAGACACGGAAAATGTAATACCAGGGTCGCTACTTCAAGAAAAATGTCGTTGAGTCTTGCTTAAGTACTCTAATGATGAATCAAGATAACACGACTTTTACAATGACCCAGATAAATGTTGTTTGATTAGGACTACACTGGGAACAATACGTGTTGAAGTAATTCACAGTCTACAATGGCAGGTGTGCATGCATTACTTTATAACTAATTTCTATTGTATATTTTGATTGTTATGAATGCAAGAACATTTACTTTCGTCATGATCAGACTGTTTTTCATGTCTACTAATTTTCAGCCAGAAAAATAGTCAGTGCTTTGTTGAAACAATATGTTGACATTTTCGATTCCGGAAAATTCAGCTACGACAAGGTGAAACACCTATACTCGAAGGAATTAACGTATATGGTGCCAGGAAAACCATCTATAAAAGGCTTGCAAAGTAAGTTTACTCCATACAACATTTTAATATTTTCACACATGAGACAATCGCTCTTTCCCTAAATTCAAAACCAATGATTAGTTCAACCAGCGTAATTAATTGCTTAAATTAGGCAAATTATTTTTAAATTACAGAAATGAACTTTGCGCTACTCATATTGCCCGACTAATATGTAGTGTTATAGCTATCAATAGAAATAAAACTACAACGAATCGATGAAAAAAATATGTTCAGTTACATGTCTGAGAGAAGTACTTATTAATTTTGTTGCTTTGGCTCGATTGGTTCAATCCGCCAGATTTTGTTGGCCAGTTTGAAATAGAATTTTTGAATTGAGGCTGTGAATTTGGAAGGTGATTGCACCCAGAGAGACTATGTAATAATACCAGAGTTTACAACTGCAGATGTAAAGAGCTATTCAGAGAATATGGCTAAGGAGATTGAACTGGGCAGTAAAATGAATGTGGAGTTGGAGAATGTGCATGAAGCCGGTAATTACCTGATCGGACAGGGAAAGTACACAGTAATAAATAGTCGTGGTGCCATCACAGACGACAGCAAGTAAGTATTGGTTTGGTTAAGTATCCAATGAAAGAAACTGGCTGTCATATACTTCATTCTGAAATCATGGCCGAACAAGGAAAAAGACGCATTTAATTTAACTAAAATCAGTTGGTGCTTAATTTAGTTGCATTGTGTATTTCTTTCCAGCAGCATTTAATTTTCTGGTACTGTCTAAATTACATATGTAATCTTGAGTCTTTTTGCAAGCAAAATCTCTTAGATTATAATATGAATAAAGAGAGTGTACGTGCGTGTGCGCGCATGTATGTGTGTGTGTGTGTGTGTACTCAGCCTTCTTACCAAATTCTATTTTGCCGAAAGTTAAATTTTTTCAAAGAAAAAAATATATAGATATTACTCAGAAACTTTTTTAAATGACATGAAATTTGATGTGTATTTGTATGAGACACAGGACCACTTGTCGACAAAAAGTAATCGGATAACAATGACCATTAAAACAGCAATTCTTACTTGTCTTTCTTCAGATGGCTTGCTGTGTACACAAAGGAGAACGACAAGTGGGTGTTACTCTACGACATAATGAATTCTAACAGATGAACACGATTCTGGGGTATCTTATCATAAAAAATTAATTCAGATGTTCTTTCAGTTAAACAATACCTTCAAACAAGATACAGTGAAATACATAAACTTGTCTTTCTAACTGTGCTAAGCTGACATTTTCTTGTCAGTCTGAATCTTTAACACCTTTATAAGGTCATGCTGTATTAATTCTGGAAATGATTCAAGTCCAAAAAATGTATGAAACCAACTTCAGATAAAGGTCTCCCATGCAGCACATGTCTCCTTCGCACAGCAAACAGGGTATCAGTGTAGATTACAAGAGGTCCTGGGTTCTATCCCCACTGGAGGCAATTTCTTTGTTGTTGAATTTATTTTGCTCAGTTTATATCTGATGTAAATTCAGGCTTTATATGTAAAATTTAATCTTTTCGTGAAAAATTCGATTCGCTTGATGTATAAAAGATTTTGTGCATGGTCACATCTCTTAAAAAACACAAATACTGTTTTGCTGTTTTTGAATTCCGATGTTTCCCCACTCGAATTTCATTAATCTTGATTAAAGAAGTCAAATTCAAAAGTGACCACTATTATGTAATTTTTAGTTGAAAAATGGACAACAAATTTCAATTGCATAAAATTACAAGTAGATATATATGTAGTTGGAATTGATCAAATAAAATTGAAAGGTCAAGGAAGCTAAACGTTGACCATACATGTAGAAACAGCATTCTATTATTGCCGCCCGCATACGTGGTACGGCGGGAGGTTATGTTTTCACATGTGTTTGTCTGCTAACAAGGGGTATCTCCTTGTCCTGTCACTGGTCCTGTTAAACAAGAAGTCGTGTTCCAAGTCCTGTCCAGAGGGGTACCCCCTGGTTAAGCCTGTTCCAGGGGGTGAGTGTACCCCCCTGATCAAGCCTGTATCATGGAGGTGGGGATGTGGGGGTACCTCCAGGCGTAACCTGTCTGGCAACAGATACATTCCCAGTAACAGTCGTGGAAAATATATTTTCTTTACTACCTCCGGTGCCTATTTCCACTGGTTACACTGAATAGATACCTAGCCAGGGATAGTCATAGAAATTTATCCTCTGCCACGTCATCTGGAAATATATCTATTGCCAGACGTTGATTTATTGCTGGTAACAGTCCCACTTTTGGACTTTGTCATGATTCACTGAATTCAGTGAACTGCGCAAAAGTTGTTTGGGGAAATTCTAATATGAATCAATGGGAATTCAAATATTTGAGCCTACATCTAAGGGTCTATTCACACCGAGCGAAGGCGAAAGCGATTTGTGCTTTTGCTTTCACTCAGATAGGTCCATATGCGATCAAGAAAGTGACGTCACTTTCACTTTTACTTGGTCTGAATACCACTTTATAAATCCATATATATATTTTCCTTCCAAGTAACGTCACTTTCGCTGTCGCTTTCGCTCGATGTGGGTATACCCTTACAGTGGTGTAATTATCCAATCAATCATTGCACAAAGTAAAATTTTACAGGTTCAGACTGTCTTTCGACCACTGCTTGCAAAAAAATCTGATTTAACCACATTATTTTGATATGTTCAATTGGATGTCCAAATCACTGAACCTCCTGCGCACCGCACGCGCTTCGTCAAGAGGAAATGGATCACAGCAGGAATTTCAAACAAGACGTAATGAAACCTAGCGTCAGTGTCAATAATACATTCATCTCAGTGTCAATAACATATTCATCGAGTTCAAAGTGTGCTTCTACAGTCTTTAAATATTCCTATTATAAAAAAACACATAAGCATGGGGTATCAGGTTTGTGAAGTTTACTAATTTTAACAATGTGCACCCTCCATGTTGATTAAAACTTCGGTCCTCTACAACACAGAAGAGAAGAAAAGAAAAATTTGTTTCTCCTAAAATGAAAAGACGATCAAAAAGAGTTTCCTTTAATGCACCTCAGTGAATTGCAGAAGCGATGGACCTTTTGGTTCCAACAGAGCTTTGTCGAAATGCACAATGTTGCGTTTAAGGAAAAGCAAATATATTCCGGAAAAATTACCTCCAGTGCGGATAAAATTGAGAATCTGTTATCATCCTCTACACTCTGAACTTGTTTGTGGATGTTCAACTTGACTGTTGTCGGTGCACCAATTGACCTTTACTTGGCTCCTAAATAAGGATTTTTGAAAGTTTTAGTCTTACAAGCAATGCAAAATTAGTTCAGGAAGCAGAGCATCAGATCTATCCTCGCAGGAGGTAACTTTTTATCACCGCCCGTATTCTGAAGGAATGGGAAGGTACTCCTACAGGTGTGTGTCTGTCCACACTGGGGGAGGGGGGTTACCCCAGTTCTTTCTCTGACCTCTGGTCCCAGGTCCTTTCTGGGGTGGGGTACCCCAGTCCCAGCCAGGAGAGGACACCCCAGTCCCCAGTTCTTTCTCTGACCTCTGGTCCCAGGTCCTTTCTAGGGTGGGGTACCCCAGTCCCAGCCAGGAGAGGACACCGCAGTCCCCAGTTCTTTCTCTGACCTCTGGTCCCAGGTCCTTTCTGGGGTGGGTGTACCCCAGTCCCAGCCAGGAGAGGGTACCTCAATTCCAGGTGGGGTAGGTACCCACCCCCAGCCAGGACAGGACTGGGGTACCCACTAGCTGGGACTGGGGTAACCCCCCCGCCAGATGGGACTGGGGCACTCCCCTGGCTGGGACTGGGGCACTCCCTTGGCCCCCCGAGACTGAACAGTAGAACGAGAACTTGCTACGTGGCGGGCGGTATGCCTCTTGCGTTCACGCAGGACGACTGTCTTGTTTTGCTATTTGTTTTGCTTTTCCTATGTCAGCCTTCAATGCCAAATTTGCCAACTTTGTGTGCAGTTAAGAATACACTCGAAAGGAATGTTACAACGAATTTCCTCATGTTATTTCCTTGCGCGTAATGTTTTGACAGTTTGTGTACAATTCATGTTTTGTATGCTTGTCCATTCAGACCCACTTTTTAATGTGGGACCTGGTATAAACATTTAAACATCTTCAGAATTTCCTCTGAACTAAATTCAGTCTTTCATACGAATCGCACGGAAAGGGGATATTTTGTTCAGTATGATTTTCCTCTTGTGTTTTCCGATTGTTGTTCGATTTGGTGTCGGAGAACAAGTGGTACAACATGACACAATGAATCTAGTGGATCTGGACTGTAAGTCAAAAGAAGTGATCCTCCAGAGTCAGCATTGTGCTGGTGTAAGCATTTCGATCTCTTTTTATAATTTTTAATAGAAATTTACTTTGAAACAAACAATTCGAAATTACCATGTCATAGCCAAAAGCAAACGACCGCAAACAGCAAGGGTACGTTTTGACGTTTGGTCTAGATGTTCTACTCCTGAATGAATTACTAATTACACGATAAATTATTTGACTTATTAAGATACTGTTGCAAAAAATGGGGTTTGAGAAGAAACCAGAAGACCCAGATGAAGAGATCACATTAAACCACCACAAGGAGTCAATTTTTAAATATCAAACTTTCTATGGACTAAAACCAACAGGTTAGACGAAATAGGATTATTTTTATTTACGTGGGGACTTTAAAGTGCCAGATTTGGTTTTCAAATTTTCAGAATGACTAAATTAAAAATGATATTATTTGGTAGGTGAAATTGATGAAGAAACTGCCTCTCTTATGGCGTCTGACCGGTGTGGTGTTCCTGACATACTTGATACAAAAAGTGACATGCACCGACAAAAAAGATTCACCTTTGTTGGTAATCCCAAAGGCGGTGCCATTCAATAAACATTATTAAATAGAAATTAACAGTCTGAACAGACCTTAACATTCATTGAAATAAATGAACAGCTTAAGTTTTATAATTGTTGAGTTTTAGAGCCGCACTGCTTTTTAACCACATTATTATGTGATGCTTAATTTGATGTTACTAGTGTCACCAGGAGGTTCATTCGCTCAGATTATTGTTGTTGGGTGCAGGTGGTGGTGACCACAGTGACTCATTAAATGTTTCAGGATCAGAATGGTCTTCAAAAAGGTTATCGTGGTGTATTGAAGAATGGGATTTAACGAATGATTTGTCGAGAAAAGATCAAATTGATGCCATACAAAAATCATTCCAGGTACGAAAACTATATAGCCATGTGCTACAGATCTCTTGACCAACATGAACTTTGTTTTCTTTATCAATTCAATGTTGTATTGTTACGATAAGCTTATTTGATGGACAGAATTTAAACTACAGCTGTATTTCCTATCTTTTTGCTGTTTTGTACAGGCGTGGTCAGATGTCTCACAACTTGAGTTTTCACAAGAAACAGATTGCGGTCAGGCTGATTTACAAATAAAATTTGCAACCGGTGAGTTCAAGCAATAGAAGTGTCCCTTTGCTCCTTTAATGGAAAAATAACTATATATATTTTTGTTAACCCCGCTTCTTTTCCACCTGCGATCTCCACAGAAAATCATGGGGACTTCCGTCCTTTCGATGGTCGAGGTGGAACTTTAGCTCACGCTTTTTTCCCCGAATTTGGCGGTGACGCACATTTCGATGACGACGAAACTTGGTCAACCACAACAAAAGCTGGTAAATGTCGGTTTATTTCGTCTGACAGAATTGCTTATTCTTAAAACCCCAAGTCCAAACGTATTTCTTAATCAGGTAGACTGATCTTCAAGTTCGTGCGCACTGCTGCGACAGCGCTAAACTTTCATCATTTGTTGCGGCAGCGCACACATTGTACACTGCAAAGTCACGAAATGTGTTTGCTGTAAAATTTGACGTAAGTCATGTAAATTTCAAAAACTGAGGAACAATATATAAGAGACTACTCATTTATTGTAGGTGGACGAAAACTTCTGCTACCAATTGCCATTCACGAGTTCGGACACAGTCTTGGCCTTGGCCATTCTACAGATAAAAATTCTGTCATGTATGGGTACTACATGTCCAACAATGTTGTGAATCAGTTGAATGAAGATGACATTGAGGGAATTCAGGCTCTTTACGGTATATTAACCTAATATCCTCTTAGTACATGAAGCACAAAACTGACATAAGAGGAATTACTCTATAATTTCCATTTAAATGCAACCCATAAGGCTTGTGTGTGTTCTGGGTAGGTGCGAGTGCAGGTAGTAGAGTCAATTGTAAGTACACAAACCGCCACACATAGCCAATTTTGCAGGACAGGTGCCACCATACAGTCCAAATGAAATCAAATGAAATTATCTCAAATCTTCTGAAGCGTTTAATAATTTTGTATCATACTTGACAGGGGCACGAGACAACGGTATTCCTAACAACCTTTTTCGGCCAAATACCATTTCAACTCCACAGCCAGTAAGTGTACGGTCTCATCCTGCCCTAGAAAAAGTTATCTTCATTCCAGAAAGTAGAAAACGCGCTGTTAATAGTATGTGCATTGTGAATTTGCGAGGAGACCGTTCACGCTACTACAGAAAGTCATACATTATGTCAAGTCACCCTGTGTGCAAAAGTGTCACCACCTGTCAGTGCAAATGCAGATCTTGCCTATATTTAAACACGCGTGACGTGGTATATTCACTTTAACTTGCATATACAGGGTACTAGTACCATTCCAGAACACCCCTGGGCGAGAAGTTAAGAGGCTTTGCGACAGATCCGTAAATTTGGACGCTGCGGTTGTGTTGGGTGACGGTACAGCATACGGTTTTTCACGCGGATACTACTGGAGAATGGACGGAAACTCTAACCAAATCCTCAAAAACGTACATGATAACTGGTATTGTAAGTGATTGTTTATGAAAGAATCAGATCTATTTGAATTTCTGTTTTGCAATCTGTGCAAACTGTCCACTGCGTCTTTCATATTGGAACTTGGTTGAAATGGTCTAAGGTTAATGTACACTCTTTTATCTGTTCATGCAAAATGGACAGTCTCTATTCAATATTTTATGGAATCATACTTGCTGTTTTACATCACAATTGACTCTGACGATAAGATCATTTGTACCATTAATCTATTAGATATACGTGTGTAATTGGAAGATATCTTATTGATTTTTTTGTGTGGACTATTCCAGTTTATGACGCTGGAACCATGGTTGGAATACGGACAAACATTGATGCAGCTTTGTTTTTACCCGCTGAAGATTGCACTCCTCAATGCAAAGGAAAAACTTTCTTTTTTAGCGTGAGTTACATGTCTTGAATTTTATGAATGATTTGACGGTTCGTACTCAGGATAATAATTAAAATTAACAAAAAGAAAATAACTCGCTTGAGGCTAACATTTTACCAACTACTCTTTAAATGTAAAGTTATCTGTAACCAAACTATTTTTGTGTAACAAAACAGAAGAAATGGGAAGATTGACCTTTAGATTTCATCGATTCAGAAATTCGGTGAAACTATCCAGATAAAAGCTTACATTTTGCACTAACGGGTTTTAGGGCACTTACGTGTATGCTCAAAGAGATACACACGGGACAAGCGGGTTTATGGTCAGACAACTGATCAGTGACGTTTTCCCCGGTTTACCATCAGATATTGACGCAGCTACTATGTGGACAAGGAACGATAAAATGTATTTCTTTAAAGGTAAACTGCTGGGAGTTTTACTCTAAACTTTGCTCTTACTTCTAAATTTGCTTGTGGTATCTCCTTGTATTTTGAACAGTTCAGTTGAAATAATTTTGCACTCAATGTCGGTAGGAACTGAGTACTACAGAAGTAGTGCTACTCATGAACCGTACACTATGGATGACACATCATACCCTGAGCCCTATCCCAGACCGATACATCGTTATTGGAATTTAGGTATAGTTCCACAATATACTGCTTCATTTCAAAGCATGGAAAGTACTTTTCGTTTGTAAAGAAGATCAATCCATTGAAGTTGCACCACATTTTAAAAAAAAGTAATTGAAATGATAGTCAATTTCTGTGCTACGAGATTGATGAGCTAAAATGTTTCACGGACAATTTAACTTTCAGGATGGCAGGCATTTGATGCTGCGCTTTACTACTGGCACCATGTAGAACCTGAGATTAAAAAGACATACTTTTTCAGAGGTGGACAATACTCACGGTACAATGACGACGAACAAGGGGTAAACAATACATTCTAACTTATCAGTAGCATGATATTTACAAGTCAAACAGATTTAAATATGGATTAGCCATTCATTACATCACAATAAAATGCCTGATTGTTTTTTAACCTGGAAATAGCAATAGCTACCGACCATATATGAGAGAAGGTAATGTTGTCACAGGTGTCTGTCATTCTGTTCGGGGGGGGAGGGGTACCCTCTCCCCTGAAGGACTAGGCAAGAAGGAAAAGTCTAGAAGCAGGTCCACCACACTGCATTGAAGGCAGGTGACCCACCCTACCCTGCCCCTCCACCTCTCACCCTGGACAGGAAGGAAATGACCTGTCCCACTCCCTGCCATCCCGGTCAGGTGGGTGACCTACCCTGTTCCACTGTCTCAAGGGACAGGGGCTGTGGTCGGTATTGCCTCGTAATATTAATGGGAAGTTGTCGTGTGTGAAATTTCAAGACTCAAAATAACAGACTAGATTTCTATGTTTGGTCAGTTTAGGATTTAATTTGGATTATTGTAGAAAAAAATAAAATGGAATGCTTTAACGATCTGATTCCAAGTCGATATGTTCTAGTCAACTTGCAGGCGAATACTTGCTTCGTCTTTTACTCGAAAAATTTCTGTGATTATTCTTCTCACCTTACTAATGTCCTTCAAAGTAGATGCTAAATATTAAAAAGGAATATAATTTTTCTTCTGTAGGTCGACAGGCAATACCCCAAGGACTTAGGACCAAATTGGTATGGATGCAGCCGGAATGGTATTCTAGAAAATAATGAAATGTTTTACCCAGATTTTAATGGCCGAGGGATTGAAGAAATACTTGAGATCTCAGGTAACAGAACTCCCAGAACAGGGCCTGAGAGCTTTTGTGGAATGCACAAAGCTGGTAGTGTTGGCAATAAAAGGCTTGCGTATGGACATATGTAGCGAAATACATTCAGCAAAAATTAGCTTTAGGGAGGAGAGAACTAGAACACCCTGAAGGAACAGCAAAAAATTCGGACTGAAACAATATCAGTAATTTCTGACCTATTACAGTGAATGGGTGAATTTTTTCAGGGATTTTAAAAATCTGCAAACATCACAGACATCTGAGCATCCACTTTAAAAATTATTGCATAGACTGAAAGGTTTGTGTAGTGTAATTTTTTGCCAAATATTATTGAAAGTTAATTGTACAAGTGTAACCACGTCGCAAAGATTCTCCGTGGTTTTAGTGAACAACGATGCAATGCCCGGAATCAGTAGTGGCAGTACTGATTCCAAGACACCAGTCTT
>JBCAUG010462772.1:0-30390 GCA_038406175.1 Haplosyllis leylae
TTAAAGTTGCGTCGGTATTTGTTCACTGGTGTGTAAACAATTTGGCAGGTATTGATCCTTAAAGGAATCACAGTTTGTGGGATAATGATACAGACCCTTGGATTAGCATGAGCTGTTAATCTTGCGTCATGGTTCAGAAGTGTGAAAAAATTTGGCATCCCTTGATCTGCCTCTGGCAGTGTGTTGTAAAACGATCAGGGGAATATTAAAAAGCCATTACGCAAGCTGGCAGTGTATTCGAAATAGATCATGGGAATATCAACAAGCCATTGCGCAAACAAGATAATCACATCAGGGGGAATCTCCGGCAAACACATACCAGCTGTGTTGATTCAAAAACCAGATGGCCGTTAGGGATTATGTAACGGTTTAGCGTAGGGGCGGAAAATTTTCCCGCTTTGCACACCAAAACGGAACGAATCCAAATTCTGTTTGCTGGAGTACATTGCCTGATCACAGTTGAAATTAAAGTGATTTATATCAACCCGACATTGGGTAGGTTGTGTGACGCAACCTCAGCTGTCACAACAAGAAGTACGGCTGCCGTACCCAAGAAGAGGGATTTAATCCCAAGTAATTGTGCGTGCGTGCAGTTCATGTTAATACTGCTGTATTTTTGGCAAGCAGTTGCTTTCAAGGACTTGTTCGGTCCGTTTTGGTGATAGGATGGAAAAAACCTTGAACCACCTGGGGGCCGGTGAGCCCATGACAACAATGGACTGGTTGAGCCCATGAGGCCGCGGAGAGACCAAACTGTATGAGCCGATCGGGTCCCACCACGGTAAAGAGTAAAGAAATAATCTACTTACCGCGAATCGATGATACATTGTATTGTTATTCAATGTTCAGCACTGTACTGTGCCCGAACCAAAGCAAAGGAAATTGAAACGGTGTATGGTCAAATGATATCGCCTCTAAACTGTGTCCGGGAAAAGTACGCAGTAGGTAAGTAGACCAAATTCAAGATGTGCAAAAACTTTGTCTCTATCACGTAGTGCCATGAATTAATTCAAACAAGCAAGCAAAAGAAATAACTGAAACAAAATTAAGAAAGTAGCCCTAATGTGTATTTCAGGATGGCCAACGAAGAGCGGTAATACCGCAGAAAGCACGCACGCACATAAAAAGGTCAACCTGAATGACACGAGTCAAAGATAGATAACTTAAATTTAGGTTACCTTAATGAAGAACGATGTGATGACTTGGAAATCGAAGTGTTGAGGTCGATGTGTTGAGTTCAAAATCTCAGTATTGAGGTCGTAGACAGTAATATTTTCTCTTTCCCCGTGAACTTTCCCTTGGTGCTTGTTGTTCACTCGGGGATCAGTTCACTTCTGATGAGCCTTTGCTCAATGGATATTCGTTGGCTCACTCAGGGAAATGGTGATTGGTCACCCCATTTCACGTGAGCCATGATTCTTGACCAATCACTGCGGTCTCTGCCTCAGAACCCACTTGCGAGTCTCAGGTAGACTTGTGTTTCATCATTGACTCTTCTGGGAGCATAACGGATAATAATGTCGCAGGAAAACCCAACAACTGGGACCTACAACTTCAATTCATCGCAAATATCGTGCGAGCATTCAGCATCGGGCCTGACGCATCCCAGATCGGTGCTGTCGTGTTCTCTAACCAAGCCCGCTTGGAGTTCGCTCTTAATGCATATGACAATAACCAAGATGTAACAGAGGCAATACTAGGGATAAATTACATTGGTGGAGAAACCAACACACTGGAGGCTCTTGTTCAAACAAGAACGCAATGTTTCAACCCAAGTAATGGTGATAGAAGAGACGTAGACAACTTGGCTATCATCGTAACAGACGGTGTTCCATACCCAAGTAATTTAAGGCAACCAGCTATTGAAGAGGCAAAGAGATTGCGAGACACCGGCGCTCTAATGGTATCTGTTGGTATCACTGATGTTATTGATCAAGCTTTCTTGAAAGAGATGTCTTCGCCACCACAAATCCTGGGTACAAACTACTTCAACGCCAGTAACTTCGCAGCTCTGGCGGAAATCAGAAAGGTTGTAGTGGAGGGAACATGCACGACAGTTATAGGTAATATCTTTGAGTTAGTCATCAATGTTGACTTACAGACGTGGGTGGTGGCGGATATTAAAGGTTGTTTCCATTTTAACAGCAGCGAGAAATATTCATTCATTCGACACATCCATTGTTTTTTCGTATAATTTTTGGAGGACACAAGTCCTTTCTGTGGACAAACTGATACCCATTTTGAGCTTCTTGTGACGTCTGCCCTAGGTTTCAAAGTCAGGGTGGATTGCTCGTCTGTGTGCTTTCCCATCTGCTTGCAAGATTTCCCTCAAGTGCGACGCCCGCTAACTGTACATAAGTCAGCATGGCAGTCGAGGCTTTTCGACCCATGTACTTGCATACATATCCACGACATTGGTGGTACTCGAACTCATGACCAATTGTGCCGCAGCACAACACTCTTAACCATTCGACCACTTCCGCTTGGCACATCCATTGTTTGTAGTGTGATCTCTTTTTGTCTTCCTTTTCTGCTTTCATTCCTTTTCTGAGTTGACAATAATTAGTTCTGTTGGCTTGTGATAAAATTAACACTTTTATTGTGTATGAAATAACACGTTTACATTGATCTTTAGTATTTTTACAAAAGGTTTTTGCATAATTTCTGTACTCTTTTTACTGATTTTTAGCGGTGAAATCTTACCTTTGAAAATTTAATCAGACTATTTTCTCATGATTCGCGGAATACATTTCTTATTATTCTCTGGAAACAAAGTCAAGAAAGTTTCTGGAACGAATAACAATCAAACTGAATAATCCTACCTTTCTATTAATTTAACAGAGTTCCCAAAATATCTAGAAACCTCAATTAGTTATCCTCCTGGATTTAAGAAAGTCTGTGCAGTAGCCCCTTATTACGAGAATATGTCCTCCTGTTTTTTCCTAAAGTAATATCTGTACATAACATACTGTTACCGAATAATCATCTTGAAATATTCCTAAAACAGATTTTAACTACGTGAAAATCTCCAAGCTGACCTCTCGTTCTTTCTGCTGAAATGTAGAAGGAGTTAGGTGCTCTCGGAAGCTCTGAGTGTCCTTGACCTCGACCTGGATCAGTGGCACCACCTGGTGGTCACCACTGGAGTTGATAGATAATTGATTAGGCTGGTAATTGACATGTGGCCACCAGAGGGTCTCAGTGCTTGAGGCTCCCTCTGGTGGCCAAAAACTCGGAAGTGCTCTCTGAAGTAGTGAGTGTCCTTTACCTTGACCTGCAACTTATATAGCATTTGTTACCACGAAGGCAAACCCCTTTCCCAAGGTGCCTTCGTGAGATTTCAACCAATCACTCACTGTCTATGTTTCAGAACCAAGTTGTGAGGTACAAGTGGATCTATGCTTCATCATCGATTCCTCAGGAAGTATCAGGGACAACAACCAGGGAAATGTAGACAACTGGTCATTACAATTGGAGTTTCTTTCAAGATTGGTGGATCTCTTCACTATTGGACCTGATGCAACTAAAGTTGGAGCTGTTGTATTTTCTGAACAAGTGAGACTGGCCTTCTCCTTGGACACCTACACTGATGCCCAATCTATCAAAGATGCTATTTTGAACCTTGCTTATTTGGGTCAAACAACAAATACGCCTGAAGGATTGAGAGTCACTAGAGATGAGTGTTTCAGCCAAGCTAATGGTGACCGATCCAATGTCCAGAATCTGGCCATCTTCATTTCTGATGGAGTTCCACACCCTGCTGATAGAAAAGATCCCGCTATTAGGGAAGCAGAAGCTTTGAAGAGAGTTACATCCGTTATAGCCATTGGTGTCACCAACGTAATTGACCGAGATCTGCTGAAAACTATTTCATCTGCACCACAGCAAGAAGGTCAAAATTGGTTTGTGGCTGTAGATTTCAGCGAATTGAACATCATTAGAAGATCAGTAGGCGAAGGAACATGTGAAGCTGTTATAGGTAGCAACATATGAATTAATGGTGTTAAATTTTAACTATTGCATGCATTATGTCTTATTTTGGACACGTCACTATTCTAATAGTCTACAATGCATGGGGCACTTGCACGTATTTTTTGCATGGACTACACAAAATTTCACTTGCTATTGCATGAAATACGTAGAAAATATTAAAGAAATTTTCAACTTATTTTCAGCGATTAATCTAAAAATTAACTCCAATACTGCTTGACAGAACGTATGCATGAATAACCCTTAGAAGTTTTGTGAATACCATTGAGAATCATAATCAGGTGTACTTTTCTTTCAGAAGGGAGCTGCATGTTAACCGTGAAATGGATTTTAATCTCATAGCTTGGCTTGTCTAATGCAATTTTGTGCAGTAATAATTTAGTTTTGACTAGTTTTAGACTAACGTACAGTTGATGAAAAATGTACGAAAACTGCTAAAATAACAACTGTCAATAAAGCGTCTTATTGAAAAGATTTCTGTCATGCATTTACACAATTTAGCGCTGTTTTCGCATTCATAAATATTGTTAGGAAAAAACCCAAAAAAGTTCAACACAATTGCGTTAGTATTCGACATCAGATTTGTACTTGATCAACTTTTATACATTCTATTTGCAGCGCCAACTTGTCAATCAAAAGTTGACTTGTGCTTCATCATCGACTCTTCTGGAAGTATAAGGGATAATAATGTAGCAGGCCAACCCGATAATTGGGAACTACAACTACAATTCGTAGCTGCCCTTGCACGTGCGTTCCAGGTGGGACCAGATGCCTCGCAAATTGGTGCCATTGTCTTCTCCGACAACGTCCGACTGGAATTCCCTCTCAATATGTTTTCCACATTCGAAGATATCCAGAATGCTATCCTAAACATAGCCTACATTGGTCAGACTACAAACACACCAGAGGCTCTCGTCCAAACAAGAACGCAATGTTTCAACCCGAGCAATGGTGATCGAGGAGACGTAGACAACTTGGCCATTATCATAACAGATGGTGTTCCATTCCCAGATACTTTAAGACAACCAGCTATTGAAGAGGCAAGGAGATTGCGAAACACTGGTGCCATAATGGTATCCGTTGGTGTCACTGATATTATTGATGAAGCTTTCTTGAAAGAGATGTCTTCGCCACCACAAGCCCTGAACACAAACTACTTCACAGTTATTGACTTTGGGGCTTTGGATACAATCCGGGGGGCCGTGGTCCAGGAAACATGTGAAAGAATTGAAGGTATATTTAAAGTTACTTTTTCACATAAAACTAGAGCTTTGTGAATCTGCAGTTTTTTTAGTTTTATTCCATTGACATCCACAGAGCTGAGAAAACAAGGGCTAGGATCGGCTCCTGGAACGCGGACAGGTGGAAGCTAGAGCTTCTGCTCCGGCTCATCATGAAATAAATGTCGGAGCAATGAAAACAAGAACAAAGAATTCGCATTTGTCCTTGTATGTCGATGGCAAGTCTAGCTTTTGCCAACATGTCAAATATTTACTGATTTCTGTGTCATGTAGAAAACTTATCAGACTCTCTTGTATTTATAATTTTACCCACTGTAAAGATTTTCTGTATTTTGGGAGTAAGTGGCTTTTAATTTCTGTTAATACACACTGCTGCTACGAAATGCTGGGAGTAAAACCTGTAGATGGAACAAATACTGTGCGTTAATAAACGTAGTTTTGTTTCATCACTATTGGGATAAGGATTTAAGTAAAAGTCGCTGGATTTATTTTAAAAATGATTGTAAAGTGGAGGTTGAGGGAAACGTATTTCGAAAGTCTATCTTCACTCTGATCATTTTTCAAGAAAAATAGCATAAAATTGGGAAGGCGAATAGGTATGTAGTTCTGTGCAACCTTTAGTAACACATAAACTAGATCTAATTTTTTGCCCCAACTTTTAACTACGTGAAAAACTCCTTCTGGCTTACCGTTCTTATGCTTGACCTTTATCTGAAAAGTAAATTGTTCAGGTGCACTCGAGAGATGAAATGACCTTGACCTATTTAATTTTGATATGGGTGAGTGGCACCACCTGGTGGTAGGGCCGTCACCCAGTGGAGGCTGGTATGTTTGATGGTCACCAGTTGGCTGTCAATTCACGGATGGCGCCCTCTGGTGGCCGCAAAATTTAAACACAGGGAATGAGGATGGGTTTTTCAAAATTCTTCCCGTATGAAGGTAGTCTGTGCTCTCGCTCGACCAACTTCACTTCCAAATATTCTGTGCTTGACATGAGCTTAAATATTAATGCGATGACCAATCACAGGGGTCCTCACTATCTGTGACGGCAGCCAATCACTGACAGCCAACGGGTCAGCTTTTAACTACCTGAAAAACCCCTTCTGGCTTACCGTTCTTATGCTTGACCTTTATTTTTTGCCTTAGCGCCTACATGTGACGTCCAGGTGGATCTCTGCTTCGTCATCGATAGTTCAGGAAGTATCAGGGACAACAATCCCCCTGGTGGACAACCCGATAATTGGAAACTACAACTAGAATTCCTTTCAAATTTGGTGGATCTATTCACTATTGGACCTACAGCAACTAAAATTGGAGCTGTTGTATTTTCTGAACAAGTTGATTTAGTCTTCACCTTAGACACATTCACTAATGCTCAGTCAGTCAAAGATGCTATTTTGGGACTTGCCTATTTGGGTCATACAACAAATACTCCAGAAGGACTGAGAATCACAAGAGAACAGTGTTTCAACCAGGGTAATGGTGACAGACCAAATGTCCAGAATTTGGCCATCTTCATTTCTGATGGAGTTCCATTCCCACCTGAGAGAAAAGAACCGGCCATAAGAGAAGCTGAGGCACTGAAACGTGTTTCATCCGTTATTGCTATTGGCGTAACTGACATCATTGACAGAGATCTGCTGAAAACTATTTCTTCATCACCGCAAATAGAGAACCAGAATTGGTTTTTGGCTGTAGATTTTTCAGCTTTGGATACGATTAGGAGAGCAGTTGGTGAAGGGACATGTGTCGCAATTGAAGGTATTATAATCGATGCATCAATCATGCAGACATCCGTTTTGACACGTTCCTCTCATATCACTTTCACTGCATGCCGCACGTTATAATATTAATATGTTTAAATGTTATTTTTTGTTTACATCGTAGTTGTGAACAAATTAGAAAAAAAATGGTATTTTGGTTGTGGTATTACTTAGTTTACATAGTTATTTTGTTCAGTTGAATTAACTGCATGCTGCATGAAAATAGAGTTTGTTTGGTGTATTTCCTATTTGCAGAAGGTTTTTTTAACGAATTTTGACATAAAACTATTGAATGTGGCCTACTTAAGACCTCAATAAATAATAACTTTTTTATTCTTAGTTAGTTGAAGACTTTGCGATGCATGATTTTCGTTTTAGAGCATTCACTTCTTTTTAATTTTTCACAGCCATATCTAACTCTTAGTGAATTTACGTGAACTTAGCACAGAAATGTTTTAAAAACTGATGTGAATAATTTTCAATACATTTTACAACAATTAATACACTGGATCCCGCTTACAACGAGTTCGGTTAGAACGAGCACCCACTTACAACATGCTAATTTTTCTCTTTAGTGGGAATTCCTGCCATTGACATCAATGTTATCAACGTTTAGTTACAACAAGTACCATTTACAACGATTCTGAGGTTGTAACTGCCCGTTATAAGTGGGACCCAGTGCATTGACTTGAATTGACAAGTTGAGAAGTGCATTGAAGCACTTCAGTCTGAGTGGAATTTTAGAATCTACGATTAATAATTGGACATCTGGATTCATATACTCAATTATCATTGTCCCTTCAGTCGATCAAATATGCCTTTAATGTTACTTAAGTTGTATTTCCATAATTTAAATCCAGTTGCATGCATGACAAGAGATATTTCTGAATTCAGTGTTACTATTTACTTTAATATCCCTTTGCTCTCTTTCAGCACCGACATGTCAAAGCAAAGTGGACCTGTGTTTTGTCATCGATAGTTCAGGAAGTATTAGAGATAATAACCGAGGAACTATTGACAATTGGAAACTACAACTTGAGTTCATCGCCGATCTCAGTGCAGCTTTCAACGTCGGTCCTGACGCTTCCAGAATCGGAGCGGTTGTGTTCTCTGAGGATGTTCGTTTGCAATTTGCTCTCAACGCATATGACAACAATGGCGACCTGACCCAGGCTATCCTAAACATACCTTACCTCGGTAGCCAAACCAACACACCTGAAGCTCTTGTTGTAACCAGGAACCAGTGTTTCAATCCGAGCAACGGAGACCGAAATGATGTCGATAACTTGGCCATCATCGTAACAGACGGAGTTCCATACCCGAATTTCAGAAGACAGCCTGCAATTAATGAAGCCAGGGAACTACGTAACTCTGGGGTCGTAATGGTGTCTGTTGGTATCACCGATGTCATTGATGAGGATTTCTTGAAAGAGATGTCTTCTTCACCGCAAACACTCAATCAGAACTACTTCACAGCAACTGACTTCGAAGCACTCAGTGAAATACAAAAGACTGTTGTCGAGGGAACCTGTGAAACCATAGAAAGTAAGAACCTTTTTTCATTCATTATACATTTCAATACATTTTGACTGGTAATAGCTCTGAACAAGAAATTTGCAAGTAATATAAACATAATATAATAAGCTAATAGCAAATCAAGAAATACTTATCCATGTACACAACACATATATTTGAAATGTAATTATTGTTTCGTTTTGATTTAAAGTTATTTAACAAACAATCCCCCTATTATTAACTCATTGCGTTTAAAAATTAACCTTTTTTGTTTTAGTATACTAAGGATGTATTAGATATTCCTAATTGGCAATGTTTGGAAATGATGATTTTGTGTATTTTGTGATATATGCTCTTTCTATCAGAAATCGTAACCTGCGAAACGAAAGTGGACCTATGTTTCATAATTGACAGCTCAGGGAGCATAAGGGATACTAATCGTCCAGGAGTTGATAACTGGCAGTTGCAGCTCAACTTTCTTGCGACACTCCTTGATGCCTTCCAAATAGGGCAAGACCATACACGAGTCGGTGCAGTCAGTTTTTCAGACATAGTTCTCTTAGAATTTAAATTAAGCGACTACGACGATGTAGCACGTGCGAAGAAGGCCATCCTGAACATTGATTACATCGGTCAGACAACCAACACAGAGGGCGGATTCCGTATAGCAAGAGAACAGTGTTTTAATCGAGCAAATGGTGACCGTCCTGATGTGCAGAACATGGCAGTCATAATCACCGATGGCCAGCCATGGCCATTAGCAACTGTACCAGCTGCACTGGAGGAAGCAAGAAGGCTACAAGGAGCTGGTGTTACCATGATATCAATCGGTGTCACTGATACAATAAACGTAGACTTACTGAAACAATTCTCCTCTCCACCCCAAACGGAGGGCAGCAATTACTTTACAGCTTTAGAATTTACAGATCTGGAAAGTATTCGGTCTAATGTTAAAGAAGAAACCTGTGTCGTGTTGGAAGGTAAAATAACGCCTGCGAGTGCTTCACACACTTATGCTGAGCATGTGGATTGTACAGTTACAAGCTTTCCTTGTTTTCATTTCGATCATTTTATTTATAATTTTCAGACGTTTGACACCATGTACAAAGCCTTGGCTTCATTGCCACTTACAACCTTTTTTTCGCACCTTTTGCTTTTTGGCCTTCTCTCCAGTAGATGTTTACAGAAGGATGTTTTCGAAGTTGACACTATATGCATGAAATGCATGCTACATCTACTTTTTGACAATTGCATGTGTTAACTGATTTTTGCAGCCATAGATTAGGGGGAAAACAGCAATTTTTTTCTGCGATTTTCAACATATAATCTATTGTACTGTTGCATGTCATTCACTTGTAAACTACATTTTCACTTATTTGCACCTCTAACTAGAACCACCTGCACAAAACGGCATTTTCATTCCATGTTACATGTTTTGAATGTGTTGTGAGCTTCTCCCTGCGCATACAAGTTGAGCGGTACTAGGCTTCAAAGTAGATTCACATTGAATGATGTGAACATTTAGAAATCCCCTTAGTTAATGAGTCACAATACCCAATCACATAATATATCAATAAAGTGTTCACATTTGATAACCAACAACTTAACACAAATAATACAACAAAAAGGTACTGTTCCATACTGGAAGGAGTAAGAGATAAATAGACAAGGAAAGAACTGTTTTAGCTCTGCAGCCAGTATGAAATAGTTCAAAAGTTAACAGTTATACCTAAATAATAAATTTAATATACCTGATTCATTTATATATTTCTTCAAAGTTTGTTACTCTGATGAAGGAAACTCACTAAATACCCCAGTAGAATAAATGTAGATCATTAAAACCAGTATGGTGTGTACTTAAGTTCTAGTTTTGTTTCCTTCTCAACGGGTAGCAGAGTGCATTGCTTAAGTTTAGTTTCCTTTATTTTTATTAACTGTGAAATTTCAAGTTGATATCTAAATGCTAAGGCAAATTAGTTGTTTATTTGTCTCGAGTGTGTGTTTATGTCGAGTGTCATACAAACAGTTGTACTTGCCAAAACTTATTGAGTTTAGAAAGGGTTATATTACTTTTTCAGCCCCAAAATGCTTAGCGGAGGTAGATATCTGTTTCATCGTTGATTCGTCAGGGAGCATCAGAGACACTAATGCTGATGACATCGACAACTGGGGCTTGCAACTTGATTTCCTCCGCTTTATCGTGTCAGCGTTTACAGTTGGTAAGTTCAGTTCTTCTATCAATTTTTGTAGCTTATTGTTCTGTGGTAAGTGTGACTATGATACAAAAATGTACTATACCTACCTGCTCAGACATCCCCCTGATTTGTAACATAATCATAATCGAAGGCGCTCATTGATGAACATTAGTCATGTTTAATGAAGACTTAGAAAGAGGTAAAAATTCAAGTTGGCGTTTCAAGATTATTATCATTTACTTGAAATACTAATTTAATTAAAATACTTGCAAACTTATTTAGGTCCGGACAATACACGTATCGGCGTAGTTGTCTTCTCAAACCTAGTCAACCTTGCTATTAAGCTGAACCAATACCAGAACGCCGATGAACTTTCAGATGCCATTGCCAACTTGGGATACATAGGTGGTGAGACGTACACAGCAGGTAACGATGTGTTACATCACAAAATTATCTCAGCTGGATCACAAAAGTAAACACAATCCAAATTGATTTCAAAATAAATGTTTGTGTTTTCAGAGGCCTTAAAACTAACTAGAGAACAGTGTTTCAGCGTCCAAAATGGAGACAGACCAGACAAACAAAACCTGGCCGTGATTTTAACTGATGGATTGCCACACCCAGAAGACAGGAGACAGCCAGCCATAGGTACCTGGTCTCACTACTAGTGCAACATTTTAAAGAACGCGGTAAAAATCCGTGTGACACCATGCAGAAAGATCACACTTATCTTCCTTTTTGTAGGATGTTTTGTCTTTGCAAATGTCGTCTGTGGGGAAAAAATTCAGCTACATTTTGATTTTTCCTCAATACTCAGGAACGACTGTTATATTTACAGAGTTTATAACAGATAGATGACTTCCTGCTACAAAATTTATGAATACTGAGTGTTGGGGAAAATTTAATTGCAGTCTTGACATCCTCGATATTTGGAGACTTTCCTTCTCGCGCAAGAGTAACATCACGTTCGATTTAATTATCCTGAATTTCAGATGAGGCCAGAAATTTGAGGTCCACAGGAGTAGTTATGACGGCTCTAGGAATCTCTGATAAAGTGGATGTTGACTTCTTGAGGGAAATGGCCTCTCCACCACAGGTTTGATCATCAAGTGATAAACTTGATCTGAACTGCACACCTGAAAACCATCGCACAGACTAGCAAGATTATATTATTCTTCCAGTTAGACTTTACTTTAATTTTTTTTCGAAAACCCTTTGAAATCATGTATTTGACAAACAGATTGAGGGGCAGAATTACTTCAGATCGGCAACCTACTTGGCACTTGCATCCATACAAAATGCTGTTGTCATTGGCACATGTGGATCCGTGTCCAGTAAGCATTAAGCTTTCAATTTTACTGCAACCGTGCATCTGTTTGCCTGAATTTAATACAGTGTTAATTGAATACACAATTTCTATACTTCACTTATATTTCCAATTTTATTTTGTGCTTGCGCAGCGTGCACTGAAGTGGTAGATCTCTGTGTGGTGCTGGATGCAGGAGGACGAACCCGCAATGACGACTGGCAATTGATGAAAGCGTTTGCGACAGATGTCGTTCGAGCTTTCAACGTAAGTTCTTCACAATTTAGGTACCGTTGGAAAGGACCTTGTATAGTAAACAATAATATGAAGCTCCACTACATCACGACTGAAAAAAAAATACGTAGAATTAGTTGAATAATTGGATTGAACAATTTCCTAAATTGATAAACTCGACACTTAACTAATAAGTGTACCATTATGGAACTTGTTTTTGCATAATACAGCGGCACAAGGTAAAGTAAACTTAATGTAAACACTATATATGCTTTGGGAAATATGTAATAGAACAAATTTGAATCGCTTGGGTTCTTTAAGCGAAAAGTCTGTTTTCTTCATAGGGAAAAACATTTAGGAAAAATATTTAGTGTTTTTCATTGTGCTGCTACGGTTGGTTTTCATCATCAGACATATTCTGTACGCTTTGAGCTTTCCGACGATGCATGCCTTCGACTTTTATTTCCGTTTACGAAACTTGCCATGTCCTCACTGCAAAGATAACACTTGAGATAACTTAAATACATTATTTGTAATCGCAGATTATTTATTACTAGAAGTTGTCAATAAAACATTACAAAATTTAAAATTTGCTTTCGTACCGCTTCGCAGGTAGGTGCATCAAACACACGGGTCGGGTTGGTTACATTTGGAAATAACGCCTTTGTAAACTTTGAATTGGACCAATATACAGATGAAGACGCGACAGCAGTAAGTCAAATAGCATTGACGGATTTCGTATTCTGTAAAAGTGGCTCTCCGCAAGGCACTCATTTTCCTTTCGGATAATATGATGTTTACAGGTCACAATGCACATACAAAACATTTCCGGATGAGTGTGCTGTGACAATTATTTGGAACATATTTTAAGCAAAATGCTAATCTTTTTAGGCTGCCATTGCCAATGCTAACTTTTTGGGCGGAGGTGTAAACACCGCCGATGGACTTAAAGTTATGAGAGAACAATGCTTTAGTTCTGGAGACCGTCCCCTAACCAATAACGTTGGATTACTCATCACAGGTATTGAAACAATAAAAAGAAAAAAATGCAGATTTATTAACCAGTATTGTATGGGATACAAAACTGCTTTGATCATTCCTCACTCTGTGAAATTATACTGAGACCTTTTAAGTATTTGTCTTTAATTGCAGATGAGCGTCCAACTATCAACCAAGGACAAGTAACGAACGAAGCTACCCGAGCTAAGAATGGCGACACTTACTTGATTTCAATTGGTGTAACTAATTCTGTTGATGAAAATACAATCAGAGGAATTGCATCTGTTCCACAAATTAGAGGGCAAACTTACTTCTTGATACCTTCTTATGCTGCCATGGACTCGGTAAGATTCGCTTGTTATTACAAGCTATGTCATAGTGATCATAAAAACCTCCACTGCTCCTCTGAGAAGGTGCAGCAATTTTATGAAACAAAATTCCGTTTTAGAACGAGAAGGCTGTCGTGGAAGGAGCATGCCAAGCTATTAGAGTGGCGCCCGTGACTCCACCTACTGCTGGTATGTATACTTTTATTTCATAATTTATATATCAAGAATGCACTCCATATCGACGTCGATACGAAAACAATATGGGTTCCACAACGCACATGATTCCTTATTCAAATTCACAATATAGTCTTTAAGAACAGCAAGATTCACACCGAGACCCTATTGACGAGAGGTTGCATTAATTTTTTTCACAGCTGATAAGTTGTAAGTTTGAATTGTATCACATACTTAACAGAATGCGACCAAGTCGTAGATATGTGTATCATCATTGATGCATCTGCAAGCATAAGGGATGCTAACCCTCCAGATCAGTCCTACGACAACTGGAACCTCCTTCTGAACTTTGTCACACAGGTATTATTTTTACTGTTTGGTTGTTTCAGTAAGACAATAGTTCATAAGTAATTTTTATCACTCTAAACTTAATTGAAAGTGTCATCAGGTTCAAAGTACAATAAAATATTGACTACATAAGAAATCATGTCAGGGATAACAACATAAGTTTGACTAATTCTGGAGGAATAAAATGCAAACGCTGTTAGAAAAACTGATACATGTTTGTATGTTTTCAGGTGGCAGGCGCCTTCCAGATAGGACGCGATGCTACTCGCGTTGGAGCAGTAGTGTTTTCTGATAACGCCCAACTTGTCTTTGATCTGAACCGCTACCAGAGGGAAGAAGACATTCAAAACGCTATCATGAACATACCATACCTAGGAACCTTCACCAATTTTGCAGGTAATGTATGCTGGGTTATGTTCAAAATGTTTACTTCAATTCATCGTCACCTTTACTAAATATTTTGCCGTATGAAGTAATCTTTGTTTGAACTCCAATGGATTTTTTGCCACGATTTGGGTCAGGATCCTTTATCATCCAACCAAGTTTGATTTTTGATTTTATAGCTGGACTCAGGGTAGCGAGAGAGCAGTGCTTTAACTTAAACAGTGGTAACAGGCGCAACACTCCTGATATCGCTTTACTCATAACCGACGGATATGCCACGAGTGACGTGAGAAGCACAATACCAGAGGCCGAACTCCTCAAAGGCGCTGGAGCCCATGTCATTACAGTATGTGCCCTGTCCTCACAAACTACCTAATTCCAGTAAAAACATTTGGAAATTGCAATAATCAACAAAACGTAATCTTTTATTCTGAAATCCAGCAAATTTATGGCTTTACCATCAATTATTTTTACATTCAATGATCTGACAATAACACATGCGACCCATTAGGTTGGTATCACCGATGTGATTGATGAGGATCAGTTGAGAACAATATCCAGTCCACCACAGCAGTTGGACGTGAGCTGGTTCAAGGCTCCAGACTTCACACAACTGAAAAGCATCGTGAACACCTTAGTCGAATCAAGTTGCACAGCACCTACTCCTACTCCAATACGTAAGATTATGCACCCTTTAGCAGAACAATTATTTTATCTTTCGAATCACCTATGAATATAAGGTATTAGATATTCATAATGAAAGAAAGAGAAATATAGTAGACAGGTAAACAACATTTACGTGTGTTGGAAGTGTAAGCATCATAGCATTCCATCAGATACGCAGTCTGGATGGAATCACAATACAGCAAGCTGTAATATAGCCCGCTATGCAATCTTTTTGCTGCGTTTTTAATATTTCATTACAGCTGTTATTTTAGCATCGTCTTGAGAGTTACAAAAGAAAGGCACCATTAAAGGTAATTCGAGGTAATTGGTCTGGGAAAAACACGTTAAAACCATGTATGTTATATAAAAGACCAAATCCCGTAGTCAAACGAATCGCGCAAAATACTCAAATGTGTGTACGCCAAACGATACCAAACGGTGGTCTCACAAAGTTGTGTGTGTATAAACGCCAAATTTGAAAACTGGTTGTGTTTATGCCGAATCGCCAATTTACTGTGTCAACCGAACTAAGTGATACTAATATAGTAACAGAAACTTGTGTACAACTACGTACTCTCAAATCTGCATTTCTGAAACCCTGCAATATTTGGCAATAGAATAACACGCAATATAACTCGACTAATAATGATTGAATTAACACACCAAAGAAAACTATTATTGAACCCAATTGAAATACTTGATCTCTGATAGAAATAACACAACTGAAGACTTAACTATGGCTCAATTCCTTGTCATCAACTATACCTCACTTTTCTTGGTTAATTTGATCAAATCAATGGAGATTCTATGGCTCAAATAACATTCTCATCCAAATACATCTGTTTGGGAAATGGCTATGTGTTCTCAAATGGTTGTGAACTCATTGTTCTCTAGTCTAACTGTCTGAACTTCCTCACTCAACCCAGAATAAGGGACCAGGTGAATCAGCATCGAGGACACAATTGAAATCATGGCACTCCCTTTGGATCAATCTTGCTGAGTACTTTGCGAAATGGTTTGGCTCCATGCGGTTTTAAGAGCCTGGGTAATCGTATGAACTTTGGTCACTTTCAGCATGTGCGGTACAGGCGGATGTATGCTTCGTGATAGATAGCTCGGGCAGTATTAGAGATAACAATCCTTCAGGAGCTACCCTTGGAGGTCCTACCGACAACTGGACCTTATTGCTAGAGTTCGTCAGCGAGATCATCGGCGCTTTCCCGATCAGTGAGCGTGACACACACATCGGTGTGGTAGTCTTCTCCACAGACGCTATCTTCAGCATACCACTAACCCGATACTACAACAAGAGAGAACTTCAGAATCAAGTCAAGGAGCTGAGTTACATCGGAGGATTCACCAACACGGCGGACGCTCTGCGAGTCACCAGACAACAATGCTTCAGCACATCAAACGGCAACAGAGCATCGGCACCAGATCTAGCAATCATCGTCACAGACGGTGTACCTACTCTCGACGTCGAACTCACAGAGCCTGAAGCCATGGAACTTAAACGTAGTAATGTGGAAGTCATTGCTGTTGGTATCACAAACAATGTAGATGCTAACACCCTCAGAATGCTCAGCTCATCACCACAAGAAAGGAACAGGAATTACTTTGAGGCTCCCGAATTCACTCAATTGGGCGACATTTTGGATACAATAATTCTTCAAGTTTGTGCAACTGAACCCCCAACAGTTATTGTTCCTGGTAGGTATGAGACGGAAATTCTAAGTCTGAAAGAACAGAATACTCCACACGTGGACCTGATGCTATCTGAGGTAGGTACATAGCAATTCACATTGGTTTGGTTTGTGTTGTTGAGGAACAAGTTTTGACGCAGCACCTTTTCAGAGAAGCGAGCTTTCACGTGTTTGTGGTGTCGTATCTGATATGATCTGGTCTGAAAATTAATTGTTTGATGGGTTGATTTGTAGAGTCAGAGTGCCTTCTCCAGGCTGATGTCTGTTTCGTAATCGATGCTTCGGAAAGCATTTGCGGAAGTGGTTTCTCGAGTAATGTGTGTAACAACTGGGCCTTGTTGCTTTCATTTATAAGTGACATTATAGGTCATTTCAAAGTAGGAGAGTCCCAAACTAGAGTAGGTGTAGTTGCATTTTCCGATGATGCATCTTGGATATTTCCCTTGAACGTCTTTTATGACATTAAGGAACTACAGCAAACAATATCGTCTATCAAACATCTTGGAGGTCCCACAAATACTGGAAAAGCTTTGTATGTCACCAGAACCCAATGCTTCGGCAAAGAAAGTGGTTAAAGAGAAGGAATACCCAACATCGCAATTGTAAACACCGATGGACTACCTAATGTCATAGAATACGACATATTTTCTGAAGTCTCTGCGTTGAGGCAAGTAGCGACGGTACTGGCTGTCGGCGTCACTACTAATGCGGAGAAACTATTGCTGACGGAAATATCTTCTCCACCTCAAATAGAAAACGAACAGTATTTTAATTCACCAAATTTCTCAAATCTTGGTGACCTGACAGAAACGGTTGTCAATGAAACATGTCAATAAGATCAAACGCCAACCGTCAAATAGGCAGGAATTGCTCTTTCAATTTTAAAACTAATTAGGAGTTAATTATCTTGTTTTGAATCAAGTTAATACCTAGTATTGGGCATTAAATATCAAGTCTGGTTGTTTTCCAGATTTGCAATGCTTTAGACAAGCTGATGTTTGCTTCGTTATCGATTCATCTGGAAGTATCTGCGGGCCAAATCACGTTAGGTCTTCCTGTGACAATTGGTCTCGGCTTCTTTCTTTCGTGAACACTATCATTGACACTTTCACAATTGGAGAACAACAAACCAGAGTTGGTGTCGTCACATTTTCCAACGATGCGACATTGAAGTTTGGTTTGAACCAATTCCTGGATAAAGATGATTTGAAACGCGCTGTATCTTCAATACATCACTTTGGTGGTTCGACCAACACAGGAAAAGCCCTTCATGTGGCACGTACGCAGTGCTTCGGTACAAACCAGGGGAAAAGACACAGTGCTTCGAAAATCAGCATCATTATCACCGACGGTCTGCCAACTATCATAGAGTATGATGTCAATGACGAAGCAACCTTGTTGAAGAAAATCAGCACTGTTCTGGCTGTGGGTGTAGCAAACAGTGTAGAAAAGCAGTTGCTTCGAGATATATCATCAGAACCTCAAAGGGAAAATAAGAGTTTTTTTGTAACGCCAGATTTCATTACCCTTGGTACCATTGTTAAAACCTTAGTAACAGAGACTTGCCAAACAAAGAAACCAAAATCAGGTAAATTAACTTTTCAACACAACTTCTCCGATTAAAGATTTTAGATTTGAGATTTTTGGCTTACTTATTGTAAATTGATTCTATAAAATTCTTTAGATTTACGGTGTTTAGAAAAGGCAGACATTTGTTTCGTAATTGACTCGTCAGGAAGTATATGTGGAAACAGGGATACCTCTCAGTTCTGCGAGGACTGGTTTCTTCTGCTTTCCTTTGTAACAAGGGTTGCTGATGCTTTTGACATTGGGACCCAACAGACCAGAGTCGGAGTTGTAACATTTTCCAGTGATGCAACTCTTGCATTTCCAATGGATCAATACTCAGACAAGACCCTTCTGAAGGAAAGGATTTTATCCATTTCCCACACTGGGGGACCAACTAACACAGGCAAAGCTCTCCATATTACAAGAACAGCATGTTTCAATAAGAACAATGGCGAAAGAGTCGATGTGCCGAACATTGCTGTGGTAATCACGGACGGTTTTCCCACTATAGTTGAATTTGATATAAATAAGGAGGCAGTTGCTTTACAACAAGTAGGGACAGTTTTGGCCGTAGGAATCACTAATAGCGTGGAGAACCGATTCTTAAAAGTTATATCCTCGCCACCTCAACTGGAAGATGAGAACTATTTCACGGCAACAGATTTCTCAGTTCTTAAAAATATTTTGGGTTCTATCATCTCCAAAACATGTGACACCTCTTCATTTAAATCTTCCGTTCTGTCAGGAAGTAACATGAAGGAACCATTCTTGTCAATGTCTCCCAGCAGTGGACCTGTAACAACTAGAAATACTCCCATGGGTAACTGTTCTGTTTAGTAATTATTACCACTGCAAAAAACTAAAGTTTCAGAAAAAACTTTTTCATAGGAGTTTTCTTTGGAAAGTCCAAGAATTGTTTTTCTTAGATATATTGTATTTTGCAGATATGGAATGTTTCAAACAAACTGATGTCTGCTTTGTCGTTGATTCTTCTGGCAGTATCTGTGAAAACGATGGATCCACTGCCTCTTGTAGCAGTTGGAAGTTACTGTTGTCCTTCATAACTGACGTTATTGATGCATTTGATATTGGATACGATCAGACTAGAGTTGGTGTTGTCATGTTCTCTGACGATGCATCACTTGTAATCCCCATGAATTTGTACTTAAATTCTAACTCTTTAAAAGTAGCAGTACAATCCTTAAACCACGTGGGTGGGCAGACAAATACTGGTAAAGGGCTACATGTAACCCGAACTCATTGTTTTGCAAGAGCCAACGGCGAAAGGCAAAATGTTGCCAACATTGCCATAGTCATGACTGATGGGTTACCTACGGTCGTTGATTTCAACACAAATTACGAGGCGTCCATGTTAAAACGAGAAAGCACAGTCTTGGCTGTAGGTATAACAGAACATGTTGAGGCAAGATTATTGAAGGACATCTCCTCATTTCCTCAGAAAAAAAATCAAAATTATTTTACCACACCAGATTTCTCTGATCTGCGCAGCATCTTGAATGTTCTGGTGACTGAAACATGTAAAGCTCCACTGAAAACAACGGTCATTCCCAGTGAAGGTAAATTTTAGAAGCCAATTTTAGGTTTACTGAATTCCCAAAAAATAAGTAGTTTTAAAGATTTTTGTTTTGTTTTGCCAGGTTTAATTTCGTCGTGCTTTATCTTTACGCAGATTTAGAATGTTTCAGTCAAGCAGACGTGTGTTTTGTACTGGACTCCTCTACCAGCATTTGTGGAAGCAATTCTGCCAGTGGTTCCTGTAACAACTGGGCTCTTTTGCTGTCTTTCATGAATGACATTATTAATGCATTCAGTGTTGGGGATCGAAAAACCAGAATTGGGCTGGTAACTTTCTCATCCGACGCTACTCTAACGATTTCATTGGATCAATATCACGAATCCGGCAAACTGAAAGAAGCCATGCAGTTAGTGAAATACATTGGTGGAGAAACCAATACGGGAAAAGCTCTTCATGTCACCCGAAAACAATGTTTCGCAAGAAGTAGAGGAGAAAGAGAGGATGTGCCTAATATTGCAGTAATAATTACCGATGGACTACCCACAAGAGCTGATTTTGATATGGACACTGAAGCAACATTATTGAGACGTATTTCAACGGTACTAGCAGTTGGGGTAACAGAAAATGTGGAGAAGCAGTTGCTGAGAGATATTTCATCGCTTCCTCAAATTGAAAATGAAAACTTCTTTTCTTCGCCTGACTTTTCAAGTCTTAGCGACATTCTAAAGACTTTAGTTGTCAAAACGTGTCAAGCTCCATTGAGATCGTCCTTTTCTCCTGTTTCAGGTATTTTTTCTTAGAGTTGAAGCATTTTGTACCTCGAGCCGATTTCCCCGTTATATTCTCGTATGTTTTCTCTGAAAACCCATCTGACGTCAACTGTTTTGTAGATTTGCAATGCTTTAGACAAGCTGATGTTTGCTTCGTCATCGATTCGTCTGGAAGTATCTGCGGGCCAAATCACGTTAGGTCTTCCTGTGACAATTGGTCTCTTCTTCTTTCTTTCGTGAACACTATCATTGATGCTTTTACAATTGGAGAACAACTTACCAGAGTCGGTGTTGTAACATTTTCCAACGATGCGACATTGACGTTTCCCATGAATCGTTACTTTAACAGTCAAGAACTTACGGATGCCGTTTCCTCCATAAACCATCTTGGTGGGCAGACGAACACAGGAAAAGCTATTCACGTTGTTAGAACTCAATGCTTAAACAGAAATAATGGTGAGAGAAGTGGCGTACCAAACATTGTAGTTGCAATAACTGATGGTCTGCCAACTATAGTAGAGTATAATATGAAGACGGAAGCGTCACTACTTAAGCAGCAAAGTCAAGTATTAGCAGTAGGCATAAGTCGTAATGTTGAAAAGACGTTACTCAGAGACATTTCATCTGCTCCACAAAGAGAAAATGAAAATTATTTTTCAACACCCGATTTCGCCAGTCTGAGTAACATCATCAGAACCCTTGTGGTAGAAACCTGTGAAGCTACCAAAGTCACGCAGTCTCCTGTTATAACAGGTATACGGTTCCAAAAACAAGGTCACCTCACGATTTGCGTTCCGATAAGAACGGATTGCCAAGTTTCGTAAGACATCACAACGTCACGTTTGCTGCCTGCATGGTTGCTTGCCTGCAATAGCTTTTGTTTGGGCTAGAAAAATGAGGTTGATGGTTTGCATGGTCACAAACACTGGTTGAAGAAATCTAGCTAAACAGATGTGATTTTGCATGTTCACAGGGATCACAATTATGTATTCACGCATGTAAATGACACCAAAGGCATGAAACTTGCACAAGAAACAAAATTTACTGTTTGATTTCTTGAGGTAATGAATGAAATCTAGCCCATAAATAACGTTTCACATTTCAGAGTGTTTCACACAAGCTGATGTGTGTTTTATTATTGATTCATCTGGAAGCATCCGTGATAGTAACCCGCCGGATGGGTCACGAGATAATTGGAGGACGATTCTAACATTTGTCAATGACATTATAAATGTATTTACCATTGGAGAACAAGACACGAGAGTGGGTATTGTGAGATTCTCCAACAATGCCTTGTTTACCTTCCCTTTAACCGAATACTTCGAGAAGTCGATGCTCAGGCAAGCCGTTCTTGGAATTCAGTACATTGGGGGAACTACAAATACAGCTGAAGCGTTACAGTTAACAACAAACGAATGCTTTAACACCAACAACGGCGACAGACCAGATGTGGACAATTTAGCTATTGTTATAACAGATGGTCTTCCTACTGTTTTTGATCTTGATTTGGCAACAGAGGCAGCAGCATTAAAGAGAAAAGCCACTGTAATTGCAGTTGGTATCACAGACAACGTAGAAGAGGATTTGTTGAGGGATATATCATCGCCACCACAAGAACTAAATCAAAACTACTTCACTGCCCCAGACTTCACTAGTTTGGATACTATTCTGCGAGCTCTTATATTCGAAACCTGTAAGACCCCTGGTGCAAGTCCAGCTCCTGTTCCTCCCCCAACACGAGTTCCACCTCCACCACAACCTTCTCTTGGCCCAGGTAAACTATTCTTTTACATAGAATCTCAAATTGCTCTTCACAATTTACCAAGAAGCAAAATGTTCTTTTCAAATTCGTAATTCGATTCCTTCCATTTAGTTCAGTGTTTAAAATTTGTAAAATAGTGTACATTTATTGTAGTCGTAAGGTTTTAGTCTCATGCAAGGCGGTTTGCTGTTGCCTTTCAACACCAACTACGGTGTTAGACATAAGAGTAGTTTCTTAAAAGTTAGTGGATTAGACATTAGGAATCATTTATTTATCGGTAAAGGTAAAACTACTGAGCAAGAGTACAAATAAATTCCCCCTCGTAAAATTAACTGGAGAAATAAAGAAATTTATCTTTAAACCAGTCCAATATTGATATCTTTACAATAATCATAACCCTGTAGTCTTTCATTTAACGAGGTTCTTAACCCTTTTCCTTACATAGAATGTCCTGCAAGAGCTGATGTTGTATTTGTTCTTGATGCAAGTGGTTCCATAACATGGATGGATCCCTACAACTGGGAGCGTATCCTTGTCTTCGTGGCTGAGATAGTTTCTCAGTTTCCAATCACTAGAGATCTTACCCATGTTGGTCTTGTAAAATTTAGTACCAACGCAAATGTGGAATTCAGACTAGATTCTTATTTCTCAAATGCTGACGTCAACAGGACCATTTACGGTATGCAACATACTGGAGGGGAAACAAATATAGCCGAAGGCCTGCGACTGATGAGAACTCAGGTGTTCACCCAAGGTGGAGACAGACAAGATGCTAAGAACATCGCAATAGTAATCACGGATGGTGTGGCAAACGAAGATGCGGATCGGGTTGGATTTGAAGCAGAAAGAGCTAGGAATGATCAGAATATAGAAATATTCACAATTGGAATAACCAGTCAAATTGATGAGTATGAGCTCAACTTGATAGCGTCTCCGCCCCAGAATGAGCACAAGTTTTTAAGTCCTGATTTTGTGGCTTTGCGAAATATACTTGCTGAAGTAAAACGTAGAGCCTGTGAAGTATCTCCAACAATTGGTCCGACACCGAGACCTACGCCCAGACCAACACCCAGGCCACCTATAACAACTCCAAGGCCAACACCAAGTCCCACACCCAGACAAACTCCCAGGCCTACGCCAAGGCCTACTCCCAGGCCAACACCGAGACGAACACCAAGGCCAACACCACCATCAACAAGAAGACCCGTGGTAATCCCTGGTGAGTTCCCAATATCATGGTACCAAGCATTTGCCTATGTCTATTGGCACTTGCTCTCTTCCCTCCCTGGTTCAAATTCTGGAAAATACATCTACGTATTGGAACAGAAAGGAAGTTTTTGTAGGTCATAAGTCACAGGGTCACTTGGTTTCTTCAAGTATAGATGTTAAGACGTTTTTGTTGGTCTGCAGAATTTATGGTTATGTAACACAAGTTGGTGTTTTCGTATGTTACATTTCTCATTAGACTACTGAGTGTTAAGGGGTTTGCAAAGAGATAAAAAGCTTTTTGAATGGATAGTAACGAGAAAGGTATTTTCTGTTTTACATAATGAAACAGGCCGTTACTAACTCCAGGTAATGTTCAGACATATTCTACTTGCTTTTTGTAATTTCTTGCAAATGCCCATTTTAGAATGTTCGTGAATACCAGGTAAGGTTAATGCTACTTTATTTAGCTTAACGCGCTACAGTATTGACAGACCTCGTCTCAGTATCAAAGAAGCTACCAGCAAATGCACTAGGTCAAATCAAAAATAGTTTGATGTGGTATAATTAGCCGGAAAGACTAATTGCAACGAATTACTACGCGCAGGGGTATTTAAGGCATAGTTTCTTGTAATACAGTGCAGTCACGAATATGAGTAATAATTAAACTGTGCAACAAAACGATTTGATTCTCTGACTAAAACCCCTTGGTGTTTTTATTGAAGGTTGTGAAGGAGCTGACGCGGACGTTGTGTTTGTGATTGATGAATCTGGAAGTATTAATAATGCCAACTTCGAGAAGGTTACTGAATTCGTTGCTGATGTCGTCGAAATGCTGGATATCGAAACTGGAAGGGTGAGACACACCGTGTTCTATTCAATGTAACCAATGGGTTCAGATAGGAAGAATAAACTTTTTCTTTCTGGAATATCACATGTGTAAATCACGGAATATCTGGACTGCACGAAAAATATGTCGCGTTTAGTTGATAATTATCGTAAAAATTACATTTGGGATGATTATAACGGTTAAACGCAGATCCGGGTTGGTGTGATGACATTCAGTGACGACGCGCAGCTCAAGTTCAACCTGAATCAGTACAGAACTCGTCCCGACGCAGCGGCCGCGGTCAGAAACATCCCCTACCGACTCGGCAGGACCAACACCGCCGACGCCATCCGATTCGCCAGGGACAACATGTTCACTACCGGTTAGTTCTTAAAAATTATTACCGCCCTGGTACGTAGTACGACGGGAAGGTAATATTTGTCTGTCCACATGGGGATGGGGGGGGAGGTCCCCCACCTCCATCCCATAATACTTCCACTGGTTCCATCTTCTTTCCAGGGAGGGAGGTACTTAGCCCTAGGTGGGGGGCACTCTGGGGTACCCCATGGCCAGGTCAGGATAGGGGTCCCCCAGGGTACCCGTCCCCCCCCCAGCCAGGTCAGCAGAAGGGGTCCTGGGATACCCCTCCCCCCAGCCAGGTCAGGACAGGGGTACCCCGGGGTAGCTCTTCAGCCAGGTCAGGATGGGGGCACCCTGGGGTACCCCCATCCAAGCTTGGGTACCCCCCCCATCTGAGGTTGGGGTACTCCCCCTGTCCAAGGTTGGGTCCCCCCCCCCCGCAGGTTGGGACAGCAGAGCGAGCACTTGCTATGTGGCGGGCAGTATGCCTCTTGCATTCACGCAGGAGGACTTTCTTGTTTGTAGGAAATAATTTTATTTGATGGTCTCTTTCTTTAAAGGATTTGCCTTTCATCAGTTGCCACATTTATGAAGTTTTGACCGTCATATTCCTGATATATTTTGTTTGCTCAAGTTTTTATCCTTCGTTTCCTTTCAGCTAACGGAGCAAGACAAAACTCGAACAAAATTATGATTATCATCACTGATGGAGGAAGTAATGACGACGTGCAGACAATGGGTCAGGCCAAGCAAGCTAAGGATTCTGGTAAAACATTAAAAACAACAATTTTGAATTTTATGATGTTTTTGAGATCTCCAGGGAATATGTTTAACAGCTCTATATACTCCATGTTATCTGATGATTCAAGTGAGAAACAAATTTACCGACATTCGTAACATTTACTTGTTTCCAAGAAGAATATTTATGTATTTTTAGATATCCATATTATCAGTGTTGGCATTGGTAACTGGTTGGATCTGTATGAACTGGAGATGATGGCTTCATATCCAACGGAACGTAACATGATCAGAGTGCAGAACTTCGACTCGCTGAACACAATAGTCAATACAATCAGAGATGCTGCATGTGACAGTAAGTATTACAGAATAGAAAATGTAAACGTGTCCTTTGGTCGAGCTAAAGTATGAAATACTTTCTTTCGGAGACTTGTAAGGTGTAAAACAAACAAAACAGTGTCAAGCTAAATAATGTTCATACCGGGTAATATTTTATAGGAAAAACAAATGCTCAACGCGTTTTTTGGTTTTTTTTCATTTCAGATGTAGACGAATGTTCTAGTAACCCATGCAGAAACGGGCAATGCAGGGACGGAATCATGTACTACTGGTGCGAGTGCTTTGACGGATGGTCAGGCGTCAACTGTGATCAACGTATGTCTCTTTTGTAATGAAATTGTCATTAAAGTTTCATTTTCAGTCCCCTGCAAATTCACAATTTATTACGAAACTCTTGTTTGAATTTCAGGTTGCGAGAATGGAGGAGATGTTGTTTTCGCCGTTGACAGCTCTGGATCCATCGGCGAGGACAACTTCAAGGAATTATTGGGTGTTGTGATAGACATCGCTGAGAGATTGGAAATAGACAAGGCCAACACAAATGACAGAGGATTCCGGTTGGTTTGAATTAGATCTAGTCTTTGCCACACTTATAATTTACACTCTCTGAATATTTATGAATAAAAACATTTGATTGATGTTATAATTTTTATTGACCAACTTATATTCTAAACATAAATTAGAGTTGGAATGTTGACCTTCGGTAATGATGCTACAGTGCGTTTCAACCTGAACGAGTACACAACCAAACCAGAGATCTTGACTGCTATGAGTGTCCTTTACTCAAGTGGAACAACAAACACTGCTAGTGCTATACGGTGAGGATCATTTTTGAATGGAACTTACATCTCGTAGAATATCTAACTTTGAGAATACCCTTCGATTATGTTTTATTCACTAATGTTTGGTTGAAAAGGAATGCAATAAAGAATACTGAAAGAAAAAAACAAATGCACCATAGTACCCGAAAAGGCCATTAGAACGATAGTAAAGAAGCTGTATACAACAATGCTTGTCTGTAGCATGGTCGTTTTGATTGTCAGTTGATGCCATACAGCCACTTTGAGTGCGATTTGGATGTCAGTGTATCATACAATAAACGACGCTCAGAATGACAACTATAAATATCACACATCTTTCGTAATGTTAGTGACAAGAAACAGCATATATTATTTGGGCACTAATCTTGTATTTTCTCCAACGTTAAAATGTTGAACCCAGTAGCAATTCCTACACATGCAGGCACCTTAATCAAAACAAAAATATTGTTACCCGTTCTATTAAGAGTATGGTGATTTATATTCATTTCAACAGATACATAAGAGAACAGATGTTTACTTCAAACAACGGAGACAGATCCAATATGCCAAACTACATCGTGATACTGACGGACGGTCGATCTGACAATAGAGACGCAACATGGAGGGAGGCTCAGTCTGCTAGACAGGCAGGAATACACATTATTTCAGGTATATTTTTCTAGTTTTTGATTCCATATTAGTAAATCCAAAGAATTGTTCCCGTCGGATTCGGTCAGAAAATGCCAATATTTGAAAACACCGTTCCATGAAAGCGCTATCAGTGCTGATGGCTTCTTGAAATTGAAATTAAAAGACTTTTTTCATGAATGAAACATTTTCTTTATTTGTTCTTCGGCAGCTGCTGCAACAAAACAGACATTCCTTTGTACGTGCATTGTAGACATTATTCTTCAAATTGAACTTTCACATGTCCCTTGAAGTCCTTTTGTCTTTTCTTGCGTTCTCATCATGTCAATTACGTAGAGACACTAGTTATTTGATAAAAGCATGGAATTGAATTTGATTGAATGGAATTTATTTGAATGATCAGAGCATGCATTTCAACGGTCTTTGTTTTGTTCTTCATTTGTGTAAAATTATTTGGTTTGTCATTTATGTAGACATTTGTACACTTTTTCAGAAATTACTTGTACAACGTAACCTTTTAGTACTTCCAATTTCTTAATTAAGGTGGACCGAAAAGTAACAAATATTATGCTGCAATCACAGACGAATTTTCCCCATAGAAAATTACCTAAATACAACAATTCTATTGCACTTTTAGTTGGTATTGGCAATGGAGTACTTGAAGATGAATTGAGAGGCATGGCTAGTGGACCTCTGGAAGGAAATGTAATACAAGTGAACGACTTCGCTTCTCTCCGAAACGTCATCAGCACCATCTCAACCGGCCTGTGTAACAGTAAGTCTTTTTGCATAATTTAAGAAATAAAAATTTCTTGAAGCACAACGTTAAGAGAATCACATTAGCCAAAACTGTTTTTCTGGAAGGTAACTCAAATTTTACACATGACCTCGTAAATGTGCGAATAAAAATTACTTTGTTTGCTTATCTTACAGACATCAACGAGTGCAATTCTAACCCATGTAGAAATGGGGCCAGATGTACTGACGGTATTTATGGTTTCACATGTGGACCATGCCCAGAGCCTTTCACTGGACCAGTTTGCGAACGAGGTATATGTCTCCTTTTTTGTTAATTTTACTTCAATTTACATTACGTTATTCCATGCGTATATTGTCGAAAACATGCTGTCAGTTCAATAATAAGTTTTTCTAATTGGGAGTATATTTTAACAAAAACATTTTCTGCGTACAGGTTGCAGTGGAACCGCAGATGTTGTCTTTGTTATCGATTCATCTGGATCAATCCGATCAGAGCGATTCCCAAAAGTCCTGGAATTCATCGAAAGCATCGTCAGCCAGCTGGATGTGCACCTAGATAGAACGAGAATAGGTATTACAATGATTCCGCTCGTCCCCCCGTAACCAGAACTCAATTTTAAAAGAGTTTTCCTAACATTAATTCTCTAAAATGACATGGTATAAAATATTTTCCCAAATTTCGCACAGGTCTAGTATATTGGAGTGATGGTGCTGAGATTGGATTCTACCTGAACCAGTTCCGCACTCGAGATGAAGTCATCATCAACTTGTGGAGAACACCGTTCCTTGGCGGGAAAACTCACACATCTTCGGCTTTAACACTATTGCGTGACAGTGTCTTTACCAACAGCAGAGGTGACAGAGATCTGGTAAATAATCACCCTTTTTTGTTCACTAAAAATAATGAGAACAATAATAAGGTTTCTTACAAAATAAACTTGAACTGTTTCATATCAGAGCTAGGAATAACTTATAACAAGAATGCCTTTCAGTCAAAGACATACCATGCACACATAACACATAGATCACAAAAAAACATTTACATCAGACAGAAAATTAATTTATTTTAATATGACCTTGTCATTCAGTGACCTTGACATTATGTGTAAGTTTTAGTGGAATATAAGCATACAGGAGTAAAGTTTAGTTAAAATATGTCATTTCTTTTTTTACCTTGACCTTGACCCAATGGGATGGTAAAGATGTATCTGTAGACTAAAAATGAGTTTCCTAGCTCTTGTGGTTCAAGAGTTATAGCCCAAACAGACACACACTGACTGAAATTATTACCTATCCGCATACGCGGGTGGTAACAATTGAGAACAAGATGTGTCTTTGCGATAAAATAAAATCTGTTTTGTTTAGGTTCCAAACTATGCCATAATCCTGACTGACGGAAATTCCAACATTAATCCGGCAACAACGGTTCCTGAGGCCATCCAGGACAGAGTCCAGGGCATTCATCTGATGGTGGTGGCTGTTGGAGAAGACATCAATCGCCAGGAACTGGAGGGTATCGCATCTGATCCAAAGGACGAAAACATTTTTACAGTGGATTCCATTAGAGACCTATCCAGTCTGCAACGAAATATTATCTTCTCAATCTGTGACGGTGAGTCCAACCAACATGACTAAAAATGTCCTCTTAATTTCACAATATTTCAAAAAGGCTGCGGATTTGGTTACATACTGGAAACCTTGCCCACTGGCCTCAATGCCAGTTTTCCGTCTTTTTGTTTTCAAGCCTAGAATTTATTTATTTTGATAAGAATTGTGATATTGATTGATTAATAGTTTATTTTGTGAATATAATTTGATTACAAGTAATTTTACACCATTTCGTATTGCTAATAGTTGACAGGAATATTGTGTGTTGTATTTACAATGAATGAAGCTGGTTAACTATTAACAGTTCATTTTTTGTGTTTTTTCTTGATTGTTAACATTGTAACCACCCGCGTACGTAGTACGACGGGAAGGTACTCTTTTCACAGGGTGTCTGTCTATCCACAGGGGTGGGGCACCCCATCTCCATCCCATAATACTTCCAACCACTGGCCCCATGTCCTTTCCAGGGGGTTTACCCCAGTGATTGGTCCCAGGTCCCTTCCCAGTGGGGTAACCCAGTCCTGGCCAGGGAGGTATGAAGTAAAACTCAGGTTCCTGTCTGAATACAAACTCAACACAGTTTCTGCATTTTGATAATATATTCTTCATCCAATATTT
>JBCAUG010462773.1:0-15603 GCA_038406175.1 Haplosyllis leylae
TATGGAGGAGTAATTACGTAATCCCCTGAATGGGGGGATTACGTAATTACTCCGCCATAGTGGCCCATATATCTCTCTCTTAGGGTGGGTTCAAGCTCATCTGGCATGAGTTTAATCAAGTGACAACAAGCCACCAAGGTGAAAATAGTCGTTCCTTGATATTTTATGTCAGTAAAGAGATCCGAGCTATGTTGAAAAATATAGAAAAAATAATAATTTCAAACTTTAATATGTATTCATTCCAAAGAATGAAATATCTTTCAGTGTCTCAGCATAGCTCAGATATACTTATCAAAATATATAATTGTGTACCATCAGTTTTAAATAAATCTTTCAGTTTTTGTGAGTTTTAGGAAACATGCTCAAATATTCTCAAAGACACCCATTGTAAATCCTCAATACGAAATTATTCACAACCTTGCAAAAGGTCAAATTTCCTGAATTTTAAGTACAATGTAATCAGCAGGCCGGATTAAAGGGTAGGAATTTGGAGCGGTCACAGGTGAAGTCCTTTTGCTGATTATTGTTTAGGTGGCTTGTTAGAGTCATCTTATTGGTTGAGTCGGCAGGTCCTTAACATCTTGGGATAGGGTGGTGATGAGCCTTTAGCAGCTTTAGGAAAATTAGGCCTACTTTAACCTGCAGTCATGCAATACTTATATTAAAGTTAGCAAAGTAATTTCGGGATAAGTTATGGTGATTCAACTATGATTTTTTGTGGTCTCTCAATTAGGACTGAAACTGCCGCAAATTGAAGACGAATCTATGCATTGGCCGGGAGGCGATGAGCAGTATTTCCATCTGGCCGCGGACAGTGACGAGATGGAGACGGATTCCGGAAGAGGCCGAAGTTTGACGACCGATGGTGCGGACACGCTGAGATCAGGTAATCAAATTCCTCCTCTACATTAAATGTCATCATTTGAATATGGTTTTCGAGTAATGGAATGTGAAGCTTATTTCTAACATGTCAAAATGTATAGACACAGTCTAAACGCAATTGAAAGGTTCAATTTCAAAATGTGAAATGTTTTCAAAGGTTGTAACCGTTAAATCAGTTTCTTTCACTTATGACTTTTCTTTGACTGCCTTGATTCCCTGTGAATGCCAAAATATTGCAGACGACAGTGGCTTATTAGCAACAGGGAAGCTGGTGTACGCTAGATTGCCGGCTTTGGTCGGTAAGTTGGTTGAAAGAAACTTTCTGCATATCAGAAACTTTATTTTCATATGTTGATGCAATTGTAATATAGAATGTCAGGAAGAACTTTCCGTAGTTGTGAAACAGCTTTATGTTTCCAATTTTGCAGAAGCCAAAACACCAGAAGAAAATGAGGATGATCTTAAAAGTGGCAAGTTACTACAAGGTAATCAAGAGTGATTTTCATATCATTTGGCCTTATTCATACACGTAGACATGTAGATACCTACATGGGCACCCCGAAAGTTCAGAAAATACGTGTGATTTTATGGAGATCGGAAAATATATTTAGCTAAAATGAGAAATAGATTTTTCAAGCAGGGGGCAAAATTGAGACTATTTGTCTACAGAATGATATTGCATATTTTAGTTTTTACAGTGTATCTGAGGATGCCTCAGATATTCACAGATTTCCCAACAGGAAGTAAACACAAATGGAAAAAATCACATGGTCAGTGTTTACTTCCTATTGGGAAATTTGTACATATCAGAGGCATCCCCACATACACTATAAAAACTAAAGCATAGGTCGGATCTTATGAATTATATTTCTGCAATATTATTTTTTGGACAAATGCCTTCTTTATTTTTTATTCCTCAAAATCTGTTTTCTCCTAGACACCCACTGCAAAAGACCAAACGTAATTTTCTGACATCCTCAAATCACACGTATTCTCTGAACTTTATTCAGGATGATAGGGGGTCATATTAGCAGAATCGCCTGAGTTCTTTTTCCAGCACAGTTCCGAGCAAGTTGATGAGACGATCCCAACATGGAATGCAGTGGTTTTACAGAAAACAAACCATGTGTCTTGATAGCGCTCGCAAGTTTGTTTTCATTGAAATTTTGAGGATCATAAAATTTTGTGATATTATCAATTTTTTTAGATCCGAAAAATAATTTTACAATTCAAATGTATTTACAGAGTTAAAGATTCAAAAAGATTCAGTGAAAATTGAGATTGAGATTAATTATAAAAATAAATTTGACATTGATCTCTAGAGCATAAACCTTTAGTTTTTTGATCTGGCAAAATCTCTTATAATTCGCAAATCCTCATTTTGAATCTTTTTCTTTTCGTTTAGTGCATTTTCTTAGTTCGGCCAAAAAGCCTCAAAAGACCCCAAAATGTTATCTAGTAATAACTTTTTGTTAACCTAGTTTGTATTGTTGTTCATTTATCATAGTTAGCATTTTGCTGATGTATTCTTTGCATGTTAGCTACTCTTGCGGATTTTTTGGAGATTTCCAAAGCGTTAGATAGTTCTCTTGATCCTGTTTATGGAGAACCACCAACCTCTGCAGAACCGCTACAACCGCCTCTACAATACATTGGAAAACTGTATAAAGGTCTCAAATCATTGTGATTTACTTCACAGACAGCACAACAATAAAAAGAGCCTAATAATTAAAATCACAAATTATGTAATAATAAAACTTTACCACGTCTCAAACTAAAAATTACAAAAAATTTCAAATCTTATCTTTTTATGCTTTAATATCTCTTCACCTAAAGGTACTCAGGCCAGAGAAAACATCAAATCGTCCTCACAAAGAGGAGTGGCTGATCCTATGATGTACATGCCTACAGGGATTTCTGGTAGCGCAGCACCTGCTGAAGAAGTCTTTAGAAATCCCGTCTTACCTAAAATCAGAACAGGTTTCCTTCTCTTGGCTCATCCAAACAAAATCAAAAATCAAATCGATGACTTGTCACATTATATCAACCGGTAATCAATACAAACGATCAAATATGCTGCAATAACTTCCAAATTTCGTTCTATTAATTCCTTCCATAACCAATTCTTCAAATGCACTTTAAATTACTTAAATTACAAAAAATGTAGATGGCGCAGATAAGGAAGAGGAAGGTAGGACAACTACAGAAGAGTTGATAACAACGGAACAACGAAGTAGAGAGAAAGAAACCCTTTACAAAGGTTTCAGCATTCATACTAATGTATTTACAAGTATTGTAGGTGTATCTGGTGAATCTGTGTCTTTAAGATAACCCAGTTCCCCACTGAGAACTTTCTCAGTGGTTAAGTTTACCAAATGTGTTCTTTCACATTTCTTGTCTAAAATAAATTGCTTTTAAGAAATTCTCATGTGCTTACAATTAGAATCTTTATGCTGTAGTCTGTGAAAAGGAAATAAGGTTGATAAAATATCAATCTAAGGACAATGTACAAGATCTGATGTTATTTACTTTGCTTTTCTTCCTAATGTTGAATGATAAAATATGTTTTTATCTGCATTCTCGTTTTAATTCTGTGCCAATTCTCTTTAAACCCGTTGTTTGTCACCAGGTGTAAGCTTTTCCTACTTTGTTGTGGTTACGTTATTTTTTATGTATGTTGACACTCAGTTTAGTAATAATCATCTGTAGTATTTAACTCCAAAATTAACACCTGCCAGTGTCAAACATGAATCTTAAGTTGCGTAAGACACAGATCACATGAAGAACGTCATCTAACATGTATTGTTGATCAAATTAAATTACAGTGAAATAATTTGAAAACCTGCAAAAATCATACATTATATTAGATCTAGGTAAATCCAATTTATATCACAAAAGCAAATTCATAGTTCCTTTCTGGAATGTATGTCTACAGATGACTGAATCTTTGCAATGACAGTTTTACTTGAAACATAAAGATCATTAAATGTATGATATTTTAGCTCCAGCCGCCTTCAAACCAAAACCATCAGATAAGCGCGCCACAGTCAGTCGATCGCCTTTCAGTGCTGATCGCAATCTACACGTACCAGAGTCTAAGGGCATCGACATTAAGAAAAGTGACAAAGCTACGACCAAATTCATTGATACGAAGAAAAGGCCTGATGCGCTGTGGAAGGTTTGTACACATTGAGTATTAAATATCAAACAATACAAACGAAGTTTAAATTAAAAACAACAAAGTGAAAATATTGCATGGTAAAGAAAATCTGTCCAAATTTGCTAGATGTGGCGGGTCCATTTTAAAGGACATCAGGAGAAATTCAGCTTGAAATGAACCTCAGTAAAGCCACACATAACCTATTGTCTGGAAGCCATTATCAACAAGATGTAATTCATGAAGTTTACGAATGATGTCTTTCAAGGAGCCAAAGAAGTTTGAATTAGAAGAACGGGAGAAAGTGCCAATAACTCCTTGGATCAAACCCAATACACCGGCCAAGCCTAAACAACCACCTCCACCTCCACCAGTAGATGTAAGTTTACATATTTACATCCTATTTTCAACATATATCATTTACCTATTCTATTAAAATTATTATTCTATTGAAATTCAATTACAAGGGAATTTATGCACATTTTAATTTGATTTTGAAACAGGAAAGGAGCGATGACAGGTAATAACCACTTTTTATTTCTTCACGCAACCAAAACTCCAGATCAACAAGAAAGTCCTCCTGCATGAACGCAAGAGTCATATCGCCCGCCGCAGTTGCTCGCTCTGTTGTTCTGTGCCAGGGGGAGGAGGCACCCCAGTCCTTTCCTGGCTGGTGGGTTACTCCAGTCCTGTCCTGGCTGGGGAGGTACCTCAAAGTGGAACTAGGGTACCCCACAGCTGGGATGGGATACTCCCCTGAAAGGATCTGGGACCAGAGAAAAATATCATGGGACTGGGGGTACTACCCCCCCCCCCGGTGAACAGACAAACAAAATGAAAATATAACCTGCCGTCGTACTGCGTACACACTCGGTAACAAATTAGATCAGCAAAAATCTCGTCATTTCTGTCAGGAGTCAAAAAACAATAAGAGTCCAAATCTATTGATTTCAGCGAGTAAAGGGAGTGAAATAGTCGTGTTCAACTGCATGAATAAATAAAATTACATTTATTCAAAATGTTCAACACGATATTGTGATTGAAAAGTATTGACGCGACTCTGGTGATTTCTGTCTGTGAAACATACAGCCGAATTCTATCATCGGGAACGAATCGTTCAAATCAGTGATTTCAAACAGAATCTAACTGAGGGACATATTTAATTGTGATTAACTGCAAATCACGTTTCCACAAAAGTACATGCCAAATAAAAAAAGAATTACTGTGCAGTTCAAAAAGTTGTCTTCAAATAGTATAGGCACACGAACTGGAATTCATGGAAAAGCCGACAGCAGAAAATTAAGTATACTTGGCAAAGTCAAAGAAATACCGAATTCAAAGTAAGAAATAGAATTTCTTAATTTGAAATTCTGCCTTGATATGATTTATCATGTAAATGATGTTTCTCTATTTAGCAGTAGACCTTCGTCACCGGACTCGGGACTCGAGGTTCAAGGTAAGTTTTGAAAGCTTGTCATTATCACCAAATAGAAATGTTCATCAAAGATTTTTTCTTCCATAATTACGAAAACTAAATGAATGAGTAGCTGCTTTTAATTATCTTGAGGATTTTTAGGATTGTCAAACTTGGGTCAGAATGTATTGAGCAACAAAGAAAGAAAATCGCACAATGAAGGAATCCATGGCAGCTCTGCTGCTCAGACCAGGAGTCCCACGTTTGGGAACTTCGTCGGCTTCGTGGAGTCGAATCTACCAAGAAACAACAATGTATCCGGCCTGCCAGGTTCAATGTCGTACATGGATCATACGTTAACTATGTCAATGTTTGTAGATTATTTGTTATGTTGGGCAGAAGAAAGGAGTTTTGTTTGAAAATTAATCATCACAATGAGTTCTCTTTTGGTTTCTACTGTCTGACTTGTTAGCAAATCCATTTGCTCGTCCTATGTACGTTGCTACGGTTTTTTTACTCCAACATTGGAATCCGTCAGTCTAGAGCAAATGGCCATGGTGATGATTAGTGTATTCTCTTTCATTGTGAACCAGTCTACTTTAGTTTTAAATCTAGTACTTAGATTAAAAAAGTACACTCAGCTGACTTTTATCTTTCAGAACAAGCCACTCTGCAGTTTTCTGGACCTGCTTCAAGCTTGGAGCAAAACGGACCACAAAGCACTAGCTTATTTGTTCCCTCTCCTGAGCTACCTCATTTTGTTGAGTGATTTCTTGCTGCCTCAACAAAGCAAAATCCAAGAATTACTGTGACCAACTATTCTCACATTAGTCCACCGTCCCGAAACAGAACCACCAGCACTTTACAATATTAAACCATTCTTAGATAAACTATTAATATGAAATAAACTATGAAAAAATATCAACATATTAAGAACAGTTAAATTATCAAATTAAAATAGTATCCTCCATCTTGATCGATATCCTGCCTCCAGTATTGAGTTTTCCCGTATCACACAAAGTTGGCAATATTGTCAACTTTGTGTTACCAATTCAAATGCCATTACTTTTGTCTCATCTAAGTAAATTTCCTACAAATGTCTAGAAATATATAAATATAGAATATGTAACTAAATTCTAGTAAATTAGCCACTGTAAATAATTTAACGTTGAATTTAATGAGGCAGCAAGAAATCACTCAACAAAATGAGGTAGCTCAGGAGAGGGAACTTGGATTTTGCTTTGTATACATTTAAATCCAATACAAAGTTGGCAATATTGCCAACTTTGTGTGATACGGGAAAACTCGTATAAATGAGTGATTCGGTTTGAGAAGAGAGGTTCTATGCCATTTAGATAAACCTATCAATCAATCACACCAACACAAGCAGTATGCTACTCTGTTGAATATGTTCAATGTACAGTGAAGAATTTTAGATTGGGACAAAATAGATACGATTTCTTATCTGTGTCATGGCGCAGACGTCCAAACCGAACATACTTTAACACGTTTCCAAACATTTTTTAAATAAACTTTGTTGTTCGGAGACATTCAGATTGCTCGGGACCGTTCCAAAAGAATATTTTATGAAATAGGCATTCTTGATGAACGACTAAAAAATTCTTTCCAGATGAACCCCCGACACTCCCGAGGTCACCGAGTCTAGAGCCACCACAAGAAAACACCTCAGAAGGTAAAATTCTGGGATATCATTTATTCATTTTGGAAGCAAATAAAAATTAATGTAAGCCCAAGTATGTGTTTTTAGAAGGTAGTAATTATGTAATCGGGATAATAAAGATGTCAAGAAGGTAAACACTAGCCCTATCAATATACGTATGTAAGTTGTTCTTAACAGCGTCTGCAAAACATGTGTTGTACTGAATGCCATACATTTTAAGTCACTCACTAACCAATAATTACGATAAGTTTAACTGACACTTGAGCACTTTTTCACGCATTGTGTAAATTATTACACCGTTGCACTTTTATTTCCAAGCCTTATCGAAGGAAAGCCGAGAAGAGGAAGTTGAACTATTACCCAAAGAAAAGCAGCGCACAAGAAGGAAAAGGACCCAAAATAGACGCAAATGGAAATCTTTCAATCAAGGACCATCCGCTGACGTTCCAACTAAGCCCCCTGAATTCATAAAAACTAAACCCACATTAACTATTGTACGACACGAAGACAAAATACCCGAAGTTCCACTAACTGGTGCATTGTTTTCTTGAAAGCCTTTTATTTCATCGATTGTAACATTTGCACAGCTAAACTCTGCTAATTTTGCACAGTTATTTCTCTAACATTCACCTTTAAGTTCTTAAATGCAAGCATTGAAAGCTAAAATAATTTGCATGTTTCTGACTTACAGCTTCAACTTCTGAAAGCTCACGTAAACTGTCGCTGAGGAACCCTGATGATAACCCTACCGTAACTACACCCTCTGTATCTGAAGCCGATTCATTACTGTATGACAAAGGACAAAATGTTATCATACCTAAGAAATCAATTCATCATCAGTTGTCTTTGAAATCTTATCCTCAAAATCACCGACAAAAACCAAGAATCTATTCACCACCAGGTACTTCGAGATGTAGCTGAAATGTCTGTTGTAGATCTAATTCGCTTGTGTAGATTTTGGCAAAAATATAGTATCCAATAGATTACAGCAAGAATACAAGGTAGTTATTGCGGAATGGGTGGGTTTCATATCTTGGCTTTGCATAGATCTGTGACCACCAATGTAGTCAGCAACCATAATAACTGTCAATGATCATATGGGAATAACATGACAATGAGTGAGATTTGGGTTGAGTACTAATCTACGAATAACGAATATATAATTCACAAATTGTTTTTCATTCTTAATTTAACAAGCTTTCATCGTCGGTGAGGGAATACCTGGTAGGGTAAATAGATAACCACCGACAGTTATTGATTTCACCTTCCAAATGGAAAGCATACACTTGAATAAGTGGTCAACATTTAAAAATCATCATCTTGGTCTGCATGATCTCTGAAAAGGTTCGTTTGACATTAGAGAACAACAACAGTTCTAATCAATCACTGCCCAAGATTTTTAAATACATTGTGAAGGAACTAACTTTTAAACTATTGTTGTTGTTGCTAAAAGTCACAATATTAGGCTGTGGTATTAATGTTATTAAATGTTCTTGATTTAGTCGAAACTGAGCCGTTGCCGCCACCACCGCTGCCACCACCGCCACCACCACCCAAACCACCAAGAATCGAGCAGAAAAAAAGCATTGTAGAAGTGAAAGAGAAAGAAATCCTAAAACAACCATCACGTGATTCAACCCCAGAGCCACCTACTCCACAGGTAAATGCCACAAGTACGGGTTGTATCGAATGGTTTGTATTCTGACCAGGGTGCCAGACAATTTTGTCGAACCTCGTGACCAATAATAGGATATCCATAGGAAAAATGACACTTGAGTTGTTACACTATATTAACTTAAATACAAATCTATTAGTTAATAATAATCCTCTTGCTTCCAGTTGCTTATTGGCACTTCTTTCAAGTGCAACACTGAATCATTGGCCAAAATACCCAACAATAAACTTTACTGGTTTCGGATGCAACAATATGGCTATTTGGTGACTCATAGAGGTACCTTATTGATGGAAATGGAGTTGCTGCACGACTATTTTGGGAATTTTTCGATGCAAAATGAAAGATATTATTTTGGCATGGTGCATGCAAGGTGAGATTGAACCCATGCAAGGTGAGAATGAAACAAACCTCACAAAGCAAGAAAAATGTGAAAAACTCAAAATTTCATTTTAGGTGGAGGGGACCTTTATTGACCATTCCTGATCAGGTAATCTTGTCGGCTATTTTGGATTTTAGCCATTACTGGGAATGGGTGATAATGGGTTAATTTGAAGTTTGGGGGATATTTGGTGACTTGTAGAGAGTTAACTTATTGATGAAAATGGGGTTGCTTCATGACTATTTTGGGAATTTTTCCATGCAAGGTGAAAGATATTATTTTTGTGTGGAGGGAGCATGTGAGGTGAGATTGAACCCACTGGAGGTGAGATTGAAATGAACATCAAAACAAACATCCCAGCTGGGAGGGGGGGGTCTGGCCAGATTGGAGCAAGGGCCAGATTTGGGGCCAGGGGCCCTGCCCATGGGGTACCACCTATCTTGGATAGGTACCAGACATAGGTTGGGTACCAGACAGTAATGGGGTACCAGACAGGGATGGCATACTAGACATGGAAGGGATACCAGATAGTTATTGGGATACCAGATAGTAGATGGGGTACCAGACATGGGTGGGTACCAGACAGGAATGGGGTTCCAGACATGTATGGGGCATCAGACATGGATGGGGTACCAGATAATGGATGGGGTGCCAGATAGTAGATGGGATACCAGACTGTGAACGGGGTACCAGATCATCAATGGGGTACCAGATACGGTACCAATGTGGCCCCACTCCCATCTGACTCCACTTGGTACCACAGAACATTAACGAGTGACCAAAGTGAAATCCTTCACTCCTTGATATTTTTTTTATTACTAAATATTAGCTAACAAATTTGTATTAAAGTTGAAATAGTGTAAAAACTCAAGTGCCATTTTTCGTATTGATACCTGTTACTGGTCATGAGGTCAAAAGATTTGTTCAGGCACTTGATCAGCATCCCCATCTCAATACGACCTGTGACAACAGATAAACCTACTATATCCCCTTATTTGCCGCGTTGTATCTATCAATAGTCTAAGTTATGAAGGTATTGATGAACACCTCTTTATTATGCTTGAACGATGACATATCTGCATGTCCTGGCTCTATTTTTCATGATGTTTATGAATGCTAGAGTGTCACACAACCTATTATTTGCTAATTATTCGCGGGCATTCATAGCCAGATAATAGCAGAAAACAGCAGGACAGTAAACATTAATAATTGAATAATGACACAGTTACTATCCAAAAATTTATCACTGTCAATCTATTTACGAAATGTTGTAGCTTTGCATGTTCGGTAAATTCATTATTGTCAAGGTTTACATCGCCGTAGTCAAGAGTAGTTTTTCACACTGACAAAAATACACACAATTAGTGGGCACGGACACATCTTTGTTACTGACTGAACCATAGTTTGAGTTAAATATGACATCCATATCATTTGTTGAGTCTTACGAATATTTCTCTTTGAAGAAACTTCACAAAATCGCACAGCAACTACAGTTAATACGAGTTTGTATAATTTCTCACATGATATTGAACATTGGTGCACTTGGTCTGTGTTGTTCTTTTTTGCAATTGCTCCAAAGGAGGAACATAAGACATGTTTGTTTATTTAGACTGAAGCTGAAGAAGAGGTGGAAGAAGAGGAATACGTCCGAATAGACGATGACAAATCAGAGTATGACAGAGTGGAGTTACCTCCCGTTCCAAGTGCCAGACCCCCAGAACCACCACCTCTACCTGAATGGAATGAACCAGTAAGTACACTATTTGCAAACACAGGTCTACCTCACGTTGTAGGCCGTTAATTGAACCACACTCTTCGAATTCTGCAGGTCATCGGAGCGATCCCACATTTAATCTCAAGCCCCTGGTATAACTTTCTTATATATTTCAAGACCGAAAATGTTCTCTACAACTTGCACGTGACATCTTAACAAAAACAATAGAATTATATTTGGTTTGATTTTTGACATACGCTTACCCCTGGAATACTAGAGTTCTGTCTTTGTACAAAGGAAATGGCTGTTCGGGAGATAAGTCAGACGGATTTAGAGATTCCTCCACCGATGCACGAGCCTCCCGCTCAAAGACAACCTATCACCCGGAGGATCCGCAAAAGACCTACACAGAAGAAGAAATACAAACCCAGTGTGGCCCCGGTGACAAAGAAAGACATGAGGGAAATGCAAGATCCTCTGGACTATTTAGCTAAATATTGCATTGTTCAGTGAGTATATCTACATTTCTGCTTTATTATCTCCCCCTAGTGAAGAGGCAAATATTTAACACCACGACAAACTAACAGGTACTAACACTTCAATATGGCATGTTTTATTAATCTTTTCCCGGTGCTTTCAAATTTTAAAAAATTACACAAATTTATGTCTGGTCAATGCAAATGATTCTCTGCCACAGCGCACTAAACGGGCTGTGAATTTTTTTGGACACCACTCCTGAATTTCTTGTTTCAGTCCTGATCGTTTGCCTCTCTATGAGCGAGTGTTTTACGATGTCACCAGTGGTCAGCCTTACCGCTTTGCAGATGTACCCGACCCACCATTCGTTCCACCTGATGTAGGATACGATAATGGTAATAACATTTGGTGACAGATAGTTTAGTGTTTGATTCAGTATGCTTCAAAGAACGCCATTGTTACCGCCCGCATGCGAAGGATGGGGAAGGCTCTGTTTTCACAGGTGTCTGTCCGTCCACATCTGGGGGGTACCCTATTCCCAAGTTCTTTTCCAGGTCTCTGGTCCCATGTCCTTTCTGGGTGGTACCCCATCCCAGGTTCTTTCCCAGGTCTCTGGTACCCCCTGGCTGTGACTGGAGTACCCCTGACCAGGACTGGGGTAACCCCCGGGCCAGGAGAGGACTTCAATACCCCCAGCTGGGACTGGGGTGGCCCCCCACAGCTACGTCAGGACCGGGGTACCCCCCAGCCAGGACTGGACACTGGGGCACCCCCTAGTCTGGGACTAGGGTGCTCCTACCTGCCCTCCCCCTCCCGAGACCCCGAGGCAAAAGCAGAGCGAGCACTTGCTACGCGGCGGGCGGTATGCCTCTGGCGTTCACGCAGGAGGACTTTCTTATTTAATATTTTTTGATTCATTGCTTCAGTTTGGTATTGTGGACATCTCCAGAAGTCAGACAACAAAATCTGAACAATGTCTTACTAAATTCAGATAAAAAATATTGTTGAAAAATGTAATTGATTTCCGTGTTAGTCTCAGTTTTCTGTCTCAGGCGTCGTTGTTGATGCAAAGAAGCACGACGGTAGTGGCAGTCCTGAAAGCGGAGTGGCAGACCTCGGCGGCAACACGAAAAACTTTCTAACTAAACATGAGAAGAGGATGATTCAAGAGTTTAGTCTGGTGAACAGACAACTGTCTCCCGATATTGGAATAGTGAGTGACCTTTGAGTTCTTAAAATGCATTGAATTTGGTTTTGGTAAAACTTCATCAGACGTAAAGAATGCTCACACAGTTCATATTTCTTAATTAAACTAAAGCTTTGTTGAGAAAAATTTGAAATAGTCTCCAATACAAAAATTAAAATACGTGTGTATCCACATGACAGGGTATGAGTAAAGGAGAAGAGATGGTATCCAAGGTAAACTACACATTAGATAGTATGATAGACAAATATGAACAGCTTCAGAACAAGTTGGAGGAAGCGGAAGAAAACCGCATAAAACAATTGGCAGAACTAACAAGAACGTAAGATACTTCATTCTTGAAGGATACCTCATTAAAAGTGACAAATTAATAATTGATAACTAACTAATTGTTCTTCAATATTATCTTATTTATTATTTAGTCAATACAGCAACCGTTTACCGCTCAAGGCTGAAAAGACATACCTAATTCATGCAAATATCATGACATCCCTCATAAAATATTAGTTTTACCAATTTCAGATGTTATCCAGAAGTTGCCAAACCAGAATATGTGCCAGTGGTAAAGAAATCTAAGAAGAAGAAGAAAAAGAAGGTGTGTATCTCGGACGGTAATGTCCCTCCTCTCAATTTGTTTTCAATTATTTTCTTTCAATGAAACTAACTGACTTGGATTTTAAATTGTACTTAATATGTCAATTATTATTCAAGGAGACCAAAAAGGGAACCAAAGAGGTTACATTCACAGACACTGACATGAGAAAAGAAGCAAAAGCAGGGGAAAATGAAGATAATCAAGACGTGAGAAAGGAAGATCTTTCTAATCAAGGCAAAACACAACACCTTCGAGATGTAGATATTGTCAACAGGCTTGACCAGAAACAGATGGCCTATGTAAGACTCCATTATTTCACAAAAATCTTCACAAAAAAACTTGGACTAACTTGGACTACAATTTCCGCTTTAGTCGATTGAATAATACTCGTGCTACAAAATATATTTAATTTAAATGCTAAAACACTCACTTGCATATTGTCTACTTGTAGGTGTTAAACCATACGTCTGTGCACCATTCGAACCTCGAAATTGACAGACTGAAACAAAAACTCAGACAAACTGATGATAGAATAGAAGATCTTGAAGGTAAAACTTCTTCTCTTTGACCTTAATTGACTCTTAGCAAGGCTTCATTTTCCATCCTGCACGCAATATCTTGGTAACCTGACTGATCGAATTCCATGTCTTGTTCCTACAGAACAGCTCAATCACAATCGGATCACCTAACACATCACTGGAGGATCATGCCAATAAATCAATAGAGATATCTATGACGAAATATTTTTCCAAAGCTTTTTTTTTTGTTGGAAGTAGAAAGCAAAGTTAGGAAAAAAATGTTTCCGACCAATAATTGACTTCTAGAATGTTCATTTCAGATGAGAAACGTTTGCTGCAATTGTACAGCAGGGATGATCACCTCTACGAACAAACAGCGCATGCACGACCGTCAGAATTCATGCGTCGACAGAGCCATCTCTTCCAGAAATTGAACCCACAAGTTGTGCGTATCAATATTAAATTTAAGTAGAGAAAATAACAGAATAGGATCAGAAATAGGCAAAACCCCATTGAGAAAATGCTCAGATGCAAAGACTAATGAATTTGCATTCCAGGATTTAGACATGAACTTGAATGAATTGGAGGATGCTTTACAACAAATCAACGGGCAATTGATGACAGATAAAGAAATGCAATATGTTTATAACGTAAGTTAGCTGTCCTTTTTGGTGGATCTAATTTTTCTCGCAGATAAACTTTGACACATTGCTCAAATAAGATGTCCCTAAAGAAATCATGAAGGTGATGTTTATCTGCTATCTTGACTTTACTTGCTAAGCTTCAAAATTAGCGCATTTTTAAACTTCCGTTGTTTACACCTCAGATTTTGGACCTTCCTGGTCGCAGAAGAATCAATGTTAAATTGTTCAGTGTTGTCGCTGCCTTGTCTGAGAAAGTTGCTCAAGTAGAGTAAGTTTGCTTGTTCTTGAAAATATAATGCGTCAATTAATTGCTTTGATTTTTTTTAATTTCTCCACACAACTAAAAGTATTTATTTTGACTGCAGGCCACTCATAAAGAAGCTGATCAATAAATTTGATTTCGAAGCTTTAAGCATAAAAATGGACAAGTGTAAGGTAAAAAATGAATATATTTTTGTTGCAACTTAGTGCGCAATTTTTCGTATCTACTTGGAAACATTGCATGACAACAATCGCCTGTACATATCTCACTTTGTCAGCCTCAATTGAGCCATTCGACTTTTTCGTAAATAACTACAACACAAAATTGACATTATATCTGTCAACCACTTATTTGGTTTATCCTATTTCACAGTCATCATCAATTTCAAAAAAGAAAGTCTTTAATACTGATTAATAATTACATGTTAGAAAGGTGATATGTCCCCTACACAACTGATAATCTCTTGCAGACTGAAACACAAAATCAACATATGTCACGCACCCTCATTCGGTGAGTGAAGCCCCTGGTGGTCTGGTGGCATTTATGTTAATCCCATAAAGTAGTTTCCTTAGCAGAATGGCAGAGCTAAATCATAACCCTAAGCTGACAAACACTTGTCAGCGGCAGCATAATGAAAACAGAGTCAAAGCATTTGGATAAACATACCTTGTAAGGGAATTCTCGGTTACCTAACAGAGAGAACACTTAGAGCACCATAAGCACTGGGCTTCTCCAATGGATTTGACAAGGGTTCCATACTATATGGGGTGTGGACCTGAACTCTGGCAGTGGTAATTATGTCACTCATGGCAGAGGCATTCTATGTCAATGTCATGTTCAGTAACCCTCCTACAAAAGCATAGGATAGGTGGTATCCTTCCTGTGTCAGGTGTGATTGGATCCGTCCCTCCTGCTGAAGGTGGCTCACTTACAGTTCTAAAAATAGCAAAGGATTCTGGAGACAGGCCGTGCCCATCCTTGCATCCAGCTAAGGAATGCGG
>JBCAUG010462884.1:0-15603 GCA_038406175.1 Haplosyllis leylae
CCAGGGGGATGGATACCCAAGCCAGGTTCAGCCAGGGGATACCTGAGCCAGGGTACCCCCGTCCCCCAGGACCTCGCTGGGGTACCCCCCCCCAGCACAGCGAGCACTTGCTACGCGGCGGGCGGTATGCCTCTTGCGTTCACGCAGGAGGACTTTCTTGTTAAAAGTTTTTCTAATCTGCAGAGTAAAACCCAGCATCATATTTTCAGGTAATTATAAGACTGCAATTAGTTGGCTAATTACCACCAGGAATTTTCTACCTGTAGCCGTGTGTTACGATACAATAACAACGAATGAGCTTCGGAAATGTCCATTAAATCTGTCAGTATGGATTTTCGTACATTACCCCAAACGTTATTCATTGTGCTGGTCTGACATTTATCACCCACAAATAATAAAACGGAACCGAAACGAAGTCAAACAATGTTATGTTTGGTGTCAATGCTAGTGCTGGGTTATTACATGCAATAAATCAATAATCTCTTTACAGTGATAAGGCATTGGTCTCAGTGCGGTGTTTATACTCAGCATATTAATCTGCAGTGAAATATGATGTTGGTTTTATTTCCTAAAACAAAGCTTGATGTTGAAATGATCAAGTGACAAAGTCCAACTCGATATCACAGTAAATGAAGAAATGTAAACAGAACGAACATGGATTAGTTCGTTAGAAACTCAAAGGATTAATTGTAAGGAAATGTAGAGGCGATTTCAATAATTTTATAATAAATATTCATACATTGGTTCCCTTTTTCAAGGTTCGATCCATTGGCATAAATTGAAATTCGATGAACAATCGCTTATTGTGTTAAAGAATTTAGTTCATCATTGATGATGGTTTTTCCATCTCTCCTTCGAAATTTCATCTGAAAAGCAACTATTTAGCAAACGCAATAACGTTATTTATACCCAACATTATCGTAATGCAAACACAAATTTTATTTCTCATGAACATGAACACGACGACGTATTTTTTACATTTTCAGAATTACCCTCAATGATGTTGCGTGACAAGTGAAACGAAAAGCAATATTATCCATGTTTGATTACATTGTAATGTTTCATACTAATTAAAATAGAGTATCATTACACTCGTGACTATGTCGTCTGACATTTTGGCGCAATTGTTGCATTTCTGTTCACTAAACAATCTCATTATCACAGAATGTTAAGTATGCTACTTGGAAATTTGGCCCTATCTTGTTAAATTTGCTGAGGTAGTTCTGACAAATCATATTTTAGATAAATCAAACTTTCTTTTGAGTTCGGATTTAGTAAGTCATTACTAAAACTTTACATGTGATTGCTCCATTGAAAATATCCTAAAAATGTTTGTGATCAAAACTTGTGGCTATTTCTAAGGTTACTGAAGTTCTCTGCCCACCACAACCGGAATACTTTGAAGCTTCACGACTCATTTTGCAACAGGTAAAGGGTTTTCTTAAATATTTTGACCTGATCGTTACTTGTCAGAATTCCTGTGTCTTTCTATGATGAATCGACGTTTCGAATGGAGAACAAAGTAGTGTCCGTGGGGAACCAAACATGAGGCGAGGCAGTCCTACTGTGTAAGTGGAAACTCATGTTGTCCACACATATCACAAATGAATAGATGCAACAAACCCATCTGTTGATCTTGTTCATCAGCTTCTGTCCCGATTGATTCAGCAGGGAATAGAGCAGAGATAGGCCCTGAGCTTGTCAAAAGCCCATTGCCAATTTATCTACGTATTCGGCGCTCAATGAAGAAACGAATAGATGTTTCGTATTTCGTCAGTTCACACTTATTAAGTTTGTAGGAATTTTACAGAGATTGACGCTAACAAGGCCAAAGTTTTCGAGGTGAACAGTGAAAAATTGAAGATTTCTTCAGGAAATTGTTCGTAGTATGCGAGAGCTGTATTCAATAGTTTTGAATTCAGAATTGCTCTCCACAAAACGAAAGTTTTCAAACGGGAGCTTGCCACAGGACAAACCCATTTTTTTTCTCAATTACATGAAACTTTGCACTGCGAGATCATCAGTATCTTTTTGCAAAGCAAATTTAACAACACACTTAATTTCTCCCATTCTCATTTCCACATAACATTCCCAGCAGACCGGTTAAACAGGGACAAAAACATTTCAATCAAAGAAATGATACACGCTTACATCTTTCTTGAGCATTGGATATATATTTAATGGAAAACCAATGCTTTGAAATTGTTTGGATTCTTGTCATTATCTCATTGTGCACAGGCCATTTTATGCAATTATTTTGTTTTGAAAGTCGCATTGATGATCATTATCAGAATCCCATATTTATCTCCATTAACGCAATTATGATCACCCAAGTTGACAGCTTCGAAGCTGTTAAGGACTACTGGCAAAATAACTTAATGGCACACTAAAATTAGTGTAGGTTTGTAATTACCTTCTATTTTGACCTACAGTTGTCACATCAAGGTGATATTCCTCAGTGTTAAATGCGGTTTCTTCCGGAAATGCTTTGTATCAGTAGCATTCTTGAACAGTGACATTTTAGGGACCTTAAGCTAAAACGACGTGAGACAATTTACGTGATGTGAGACGTGACTTTCCTCACTGGTCGCAATGTTGTTTTTCATGTCTCACGTCACCCAACTCCTTTCATATCATTGCAGCTAAATGCGCCTGTTACCATATAAGTACTTACATGGCCATACGTCCAGTTGAAATTTCTTTGTAGGGTCACAAAAGTCAGTATAATAGAGATCAACAAGGATATTGTGGAATTATTTCATGTGAAAGGAGGTGATCGTACAGGAATAGTCCTTTTTGTATTTCAAAACAAAATCGTGTATATTGTTTAGATTTGCAGTCTATCTAATTGGACTAGTTTTGTCATTAGTTTGTTCTAAATGACAGTAAAACAAAAGGAAGTGTTTGAAAACACCCCACTGACAAATATGTTCCATGAACCCTCAGTAAATTTTGCACCAAAACATCTGTAGTTTTTCTGACTATATCCAAGGACTGAATGAGATAGAAACCAACAGAGGATTACAAGATACATTCAATGAATCAATTAGCCGAGTTGTTTGGACGGCTTGATATCTTGTACAGTTCTGGCCTTTCAAACAGTTTCTTGTTACTCTCCAGATGGTACATTACGTCTCCAAATCAATGGACAACCGTGTTAAATTGACTCCAACTTCAGTGTCTTTCGATATTTTAACAGCGAGCTACAATGTTAAATTACGTAATCGTTTGGTTGCAACCCATTTCAGTAAAATTGCTTTTGTGTAATTGTACAAGAAATAGTGAAGCAGTTCAATCTAAATAGAAGCATAAAACACAAGAATCCAAAATATCCATCCAATATGAGAATCATCGTTGATGACTTCCAAATTTGAGAAACTGGTCATTTGAAGAGAATCTAATATATCTTCTGCCAAGATAGATCTCTTCATGTTCTTTGCTCACAGCCGAATTTACTTCAAAATTTAACTAGGGCAGTGATCAATATTAAATCTAAAAGTGTAGCACACAGAACCTGAACCAAAATGGAAACTGTTACATGCCATGCATCAAGTCTTCTTTCTTTCACATAAATAGACTGTACAGTGGATTCGACCTTCAGCGTAATTATTAACTTCAAAGAAGACACCATTACTCCCCGAACAGCACAGATTCGTGCACCACTCAGGGAATTGTTCTGGAGCTATGTGCATGCTGTAACACGCAAAGACACTTACTTCAAAGAAAATTCCCACAATAAAAAGAATTATATGTAAATTAGACTGCATCATCAAGGTCCCAAGACATTTCGTTGCGGAAAGATCAATGTTACAAAAGATCTTGGTGAAAAAGGTCAAACCACGAGGGCTCGAGGTATTAAGGCTTACAGTATCCTGGGTTTGCTCAAAATAATTGGGTTTCCAACCCAACCAAATAATGATCATGTTGTGTTGTCAATACCTGTGAAACTATCCAGATGGTCAATCTCACAGTAACTAGAGCTACTACCAAATCCAACGTTTTGTACATAAGAACTCGACAGCATAAAAAAATCAGTCACTTTATCATTTGCAGAACAGAAAATAAAAGATATAATCTTTAAGAGCTGCAAAAGGAACTCCAACAGCTTCATATTAGATTGCAGTTGCTGACTTTAAAAAATGGGTAAAATCATCATTCTGCATGAAGTGACAAAGTTCCAACCGAAACTACACGATAGATAAGGAGAATCCTTCACAAAACTAACACGAAGGGGGTAGAGCCTGCGCACTCGAAGAAAACACCATTAAAATTGCATATGGCAGCTGTGTACAGATATGATCTTCAGAATTCATATGAAGCCATAAAGCTCCGGTGGAATTTCGAGAATGTCTACGGGGATGATTTAGGACTCTGTTTCGGGATTATCAAAAGCCAATTAGGGAAGAAGGATATGCAGTCTCTCGCACCTGCGACCTCGGTTGGGTTACCGGAGAAGTAGTGAAAAGGCGTGAAGTGGATGACCTATGGGTGGACGAATGGGGAATCAGGTGGGGGTGGGATTAACGGAGGGCAAAATAAGACCAAAAACGGTTTTAGTTAAATCAGCTGCATTGCAGCTTGATAGATAACCATATTACACTGAAAGTTAGTGTCTTGGATTTTGATGCAAATATCTTGATTGTGTCAGGAATGAAGGCCTGCCTGCAGAATGTTTGTCTTGCTCCATCGATCAGCCCATCATCAAATGTATACATCGTACTGGACTTATGTACACTACTGAAATTATTTCAGGCGGTAATCAGTAGATAGTTAAAGATGTCAGGAAGACTTTATCTTGTGTGATTGTTCGCCTGACGTCGCATGCATAGCCACTCTCGAATCCGAGATATTAAAGAGCAGAAGCAAAGCAATCACTCAAGATTAAGGATCTTCTATCATCGCTGAAAGGCCTTTCTAATCTCTAATTATTGCATTTATGAAGTGTATCCATCTTGTGGATGCCATAATTGTACGAAAAGTAATAATGGACTCTTAGCATGTGCAGTGCACTTGCTCTATTCTCAAGAAGAAGGCCGAACTTCATAATCAGAATACGTTCAATCTTGGAATAAATGCGTTCTTTTAACTTTGCTGCCATGTAGCTCTATTATGAGAAGAAAACGTTAACTGTGAACATTAAAAAAGCTTTATATATTTGAAAAACAGCGCCTTCCAACTGGAAAGATTCAGAGGGCAATGCCTTTACTCTTTTCAAGACGTTGCACTTTCTATTGACTCGGACTTTTTCGAACCCAATTTAACCGGCCACTCACTCCTTCTGGATCTGCTGGAAAACAGCAGTACGCCCAGTCAACTACTAATTCGGTCACTAATGGGATGCGAAGGAAATTAGCGCAGAATCAGTATCGTAAAGGATATCCGTCGAGTGGCCATTAACCTGATGTTGCAATGTGGAACGCCTGACTCCGTTAACTAAAGAATTCTGTTAAACAATGTTACATATTTTATTGCTCAATTTTTTACCTTCACGGGTAAATGGTTTTGATGAGTCGTATTCCAAGATTTGTGTGAAGGTATTGTACGTTATTTTATTGTCAAGGATTTTTTTTCTGCCAGGCGATGAACAATGGCAAAATACAATGAGAAAAAGTCCACAAATTTAGCAGCTGCCTCTGCTTCTCAAGGTCGATGCAATGAAAAACGTTGTAATGGTGGTTGTCTGTATTGCAGTGGCAGCAAAAATGTGAATTATATGACAAAAAACTGACGGAATACCTAGAATTCTAAAACCTAGGCAATTGGACATATTTCAAGAATCAACGCAATGCGTTAGCCAAGAAACCTGACATTTGGCTTCATATTCAGAAACTGCTTACATGATTTTGCACCGGACAAAAACATTCACAAAAGAGGTGTAATTTTTGCATGCTAAGGTGTAATCTTCTAAGCCAAGGAGTAACAGAGTCACATGATAATAGCCTACTTAATGTTGATAGTGTTACAGAAAATATTGATGTGAAATTATCGAAGTGTCTCAATGAATATTACAAGAAAATGGTATGATTTGACGATGAGACAGCAAAGCCAGTGCACCATGTAAAGATAGGAATTAAGGTACAATGCTATGAACTACACACGTAAGCATCACGAAGCAAATAAGTCTTTAAAAAAGTAAAAAGTTACTTCCAAGAAAGTCCTCCTGCGTGACCACAAGAGGCTTACCGCCCGTGGCGTAGCATCACTCGCTCTCCTGTTGAGGGGCAGAGGGGGTACCCCCTCCCCTTCCCCCGGACAGAACCTATGACAGGACTTTAGACAGGGCAAGTAATAGGATTAGGGGGTACTTTCCTGGAAAGGAACTGGGACCGGAGGCCAGGGGGAACCCTCCCCAGAAAGGACCTGGGACGAGAGGTCAGGGGATACCCCCAGGTAGACAAACAAACTGAAGACATTACCTTCCCTCATACTTCGTGCGTGGGCGGAAATTAAAGCGGAATATATAATAAGGTGTGCAGCTTTGGATACGTCAGGTTAACGATAAGTAACATCCCAGCACATCGTTCATGGCTGCAGAAGTGACTTTTACCCAAATCGTGTCAAATCAAGTACAGTCCAGACTGGATTGTAATTCTTTATCAAATGTAAGAAAAACGAGAATTGTATAGAAGTTAATTTTCCCTATATTCCATAACACTATATCAAAGAAAACGATTTACTGAACCATTGGATGTGTTACTTTTTTTTTAATGCAATCGTTTTCTTGTACGGTTTTCAATTACGTTTTACGTGAGTCAATGCAAAAAAAGAACTTAAAAATACGTATGTAATGAAGTTAATTAATTTAGAAAGCAGCTGTTTCGTATTTTATTAGTTTTCAGACGTAAATGAACTTTCTCACATACGTAGTATGTTTTATTTCCGGTTTCTATTATCATCGTATTATTGTATCGCCATTGTACCATGACGAAGCAGCGACGGATTGGTGGGGAGAAAGACTTACCATCCCCTCATCTGTTCTGTTAAAACCAGATGGATCTTGAGCATCTGTCATTTACCCCTGTCTGACCATTAGCATGGATCTATAATTTAACCCAAATCTCTTGGCGTTGAATTTCGATAATTAGACGATCTCATGAACGATAAGTGACGCATGATTAGCTTCAATTCTTTTGAAAGCTAAAATCGATTATTTCATAAGTTACTGTTGAAATTTTGATTCTTGAGTAGTCCATCTGCTTGTTCAAATTGCTTTATCTGGCAATTCACTGTTACATCTTATAACGCTTGCGCCTCTCGCCGTTACTACCGGGGTTCGATCCCTGGCCACTTGTGAGATGTCTTTCACCCTTTACAGCCAATGTCTGGTGGTTTACCCTCCAGGGTTTTCTTCCACCCTCAGAACGGCTCCAAATTGTAATGTGATTTGTGTCTTGACTTATCTCATGAGGCCTCAAGGGTGTGGCCAGTGATGCTGGGGGACGTTAAAATATGGCTTTTATTTCTTATTCGTTTAATTTAACCCTGGTTATCGTTAAATAGTAAAGTAAACTTCCTTGCGGTTTCGTCCACGTTATAATAACGTATATTTTAAAAGCTACTGTTCAAATAATCATACAAATAATCTCAAAGCGTGCCATTGACAGCAGGTCTTATTAATACAGATGTATGTTTTCAGTTTTTATAATGCTACCATATGGCGTTAGATGCAGCACGCACAACAGATACTTATGATTTGAATTAAATGTAAATCACCTGTATTCCTGACGCACAGCCTTGTTCAGCTACGCTTGTTATGCGCACACAAATTGATAAAAAATCTTCAATTTTGGAATAAAACGGAGAATTGTGTTGGTCATTCTTTTTGCAAGCTTAGGTACATGTAGGTTTTAATAATTGTTCAGGTGGATAGACTTTCTCTCTACCCAGTCGAATAGCATGTTTTCATACGAATATAGACAAAAATATATGGTGGAAAAACGCACATAGATCTATATTGACTGATGAAATTTATAAGTTGGATAATGTAACTGCAAATAAAGTGTGGAGATCAATGTGGAGTGAATAAGATGAGTTGTGGCAGAATTGGCAAAATATTTGCCGCATTTTTCATGACATTAAAAGGCACAAGACCATTGGAACCTACTGGTATGTGATGCATTATTTTATTAAATTTATTATTTTCTTGTATTTGCTTTTGTAGATCTATTTTTCGCGAAAAATTAACAAATAACCGTGAACACGAATAACGAATTCATGGTAAGCACTTTAGTCAAAATCTTAATAAATCTGAGAACTGTTTGAATATAAATTTCTCCCCCTCCCATCATCTAGGTTTATCATCAATTTGAGTCTGGTTCATCGTTTGGAAACTGTAAATATTATTCTAACCCTTATTGCCAGTGGAATTTGAGTACTAATCCATGAGATTATTAACTTCAATTAGAAACACTTCACTTTAATTGAACGTTTTAAGGTGATCAAATTCTGTTTACTTTGTTTGAACATTAAGATTCTGTGCAATCAGTTCCATGATGGGAGAGCAATTATTTTACATGTGCTTTGCAGAGGGTACACATCTTGAAGTGAATTATGTGCAGTTTGTCAACACATAGGCGGAATGAATTCTCCAGAACATGTGTTTGTCCACTAAAAATTGAGTGCCTTACTTGAACTTTTACCTGTTTTCACCTTATATTTTCTTTTGAGGGTTGTTTTAAAGAGCTAAGTGGAAGGATTACACTAGGCTTATTTAGAACGATCAGTTATTTGCAAAGAAATTAGTTCGTTTTAGCCGAAGTTTCGTTTCAAGTACTCTACTCTTAACTTGCGACATCTGTGAGGTGAAGGATAGCGATTGCTTTTTGTTTCTTATTTCGGAAACCTATGGATCACAAAGAAGAACGTTTCTTTATTAAAGGTAACAGCAGATGGTTAACATGAGATGTTAAGCAGGTGCAGCACCGCAAATTTTCAGAAATTCTCAGCTTTAAAATAATAGGTTGACAATACTCCAAAGTTCAACAACAGCGTTGTACTGCAGCGCTCACGGTCGTGAATTCAAACCCCCACCAATGCTTGTGGACACATGATATGTAAGAACGTGGATCGAAAAGGCTCGGCTGCCATGCTGACCTCTATATAGTCAGCAGGTGTCACACAAGAGGTGAATATGAGGATCACTTTTGGCGAGAAGTCCAAAACCGAAGTATCTGTGCCCTCACAAAATTATTGTTTGCGCAGGTTCAAGGTACGGAACCCTCAAAAATAGAATGGAAAGGGCTGCATTTTAGGCCGATCGTTTACTGTTGAATTAAGAAGCAGCTAGTCAACTTGATTCCTTGAGATAATTTAGATGACATGGTAAAGATTTTTCCGGTGGCAGCTTGAAACGATTACTTTTTCATCGTCTGAAGTTTCAATCTTTCATGTCACCCTTTTGAAGTGTTGTAGCGAACTCTCCTTTTATTCTAGTTTTCTAAAGATATTAGTAACCATGGCAACCAAGTACATTTCATTGATTAATATTGTTGTAATTTTAGGTGTGGTCAAATAAATTTGAACAGAAATGTTACGTAAAATTTCGAAATAGCAAGTGTCGAGTTATTTGCGTTACTCACAGGTGCCATGTGGTTTACCATAGAAACTTCAAGCCGCAATGATAAAAAGTTCTCAGCCAATTAAATGACAATAATTAATCATTATATACTTCTTTTGAGTGTCTTTTTCCTAACATAAATTAGTTGTATCTCCCACTATTGATAATGCCTGTTAAATGTCTTTTGTTTGACGAGTTCAAAGAGAAGGAACACCAAAAGTATTCGTTGTTTAATTCCAGCAATTAAGCAAATTAAAATGTTACTGCTGGAAGGAAAAAAAGACAGAAAGAAGGGATGAAGAGAAGAGATCTGAGATACACATGTTGGCTCCATTTTAAGATATTGGAATAATGGTGATTTTTTAGTTGTTGTCTACAAGCTGTTTGTTTAAAATAGATGATGATACAAGTATTTTTCACAGGACAACTGATCGTCTGATAGCTCTGGTTTAGTCTTCAGGTGATGTCTACTTGAGTGTCCCTTCATTTCTTAATGCTCCTGGTCTTGCAAGGAAATTTTCTTTGCATTTTCTTCTAAATCCTAAGTAAATTTTGGAATTTATTCAAAAGTTTCTTATGAGTGCTGTATGGTTTACCTGGATCCTTGACCCAGTTTCCATCAGGTGACAAATCCCACATCACAGATAGGGAAACGAGGGTCGTACAATGCAGCTAATGTCCATAGTTATCAACAGTAACGATCCCTTTGAAATGAGATTTTCTGTCCATTGTTAAAAGAAAATGAAACCAAGTTAAGTAGCTTTTGGGAAACATAACTTCTAAGGGTAAATGTCACTTATTGTACTGAGATTACTTTTGGGAGAAGCTTTCTGTTTCTCCAGTTAGTTTCTATTACATGTGACAAAACCTACCATTTGGAAAGTATGGAACGCATTTCAATTCCCAAAATTATCAATTAACAGCTGACAGTTTAAATTTGTTAGATTGTAGGAATTATTTTTGTTTGTATCAGTTGCCACTTCACCTGCGAGTAGAGATCAATAATCTGTATCTCTGGATAAAATTGTTGTTGAAATGAATCAATAAATCATTTCAATCTAATTGCGTATTATGTAGGTTAATATTTACATCTGTAGTCACTGCAATGTTTTTTCAAACCATAAATGGTGTGATAGATAATGCTGCCACCTGTCGTTACCTGACAATGTACCTTTTGATCGCATTCAATTGATGTTTATTTTGAGCGTTGGTGGGATGTATCTATTTCTTTCATTATTGTTTTTCTTGAAAATTAAAATCGAATACTTTGGTTGTTTTTTATTTTCTTTTAATTCTATTAAGTCTGTATTATATCAGGAAAACATATAGGAATATGCATTTGATGTAAAAGGAAATTGAAATCATTTTAATTGTGTTGCAAGGAAATCAATAAACCTTTTTTGTCGTGGTGATACTTAAATTTGCATAAAATTTGAAACGTTGCTTAAACACATATGACTCAACTGCCCCACAATTTAGATGAAGTTTTTGAATAGATATTGATCCAAATGGCAAAAGTGAAATGATAGGGAACATATTCGAGTATAGATCTATTATTATTGGTTGTTGTCGAAGAAGAAAAATTTACTTGACTATGTATCAGCTTATGGCAAAGTTTTTACGACATTTTTCAGGTAATTGGTTTTAATTTCCTGGGCGAGTATTTTTCGATTAATATTTGATAAATGAATTTTGTATCTGAACCAAACATTTTAGATAAGTATGTCCTCTCTTTTAGAATTTGTGTTAGGATAAAAGGGTGGAATGACACTCCATAAGCTTTAGATCTCAAAGGTGTGTTTATTAATAACCTTGAGTTACAAAAGAAGTTGTTGGGTATACCCCATGTTGGGTAATAACCGTAAGGGTCTGGGCCATGAATATTGATGAGGTATGGCCTTGGCACATTGGCCCTGTAGTGACCTTCACATTGGAGCCGACATTGATGTGATTGATGTAACTGTTGCCATTTCTCTGTCAAAAATAAGATATTGTTGTCCTTTACCCACTCCATTCTTTCTCCTGTATGGTGCTACTTTGCAAATAGGTTGAACTTTCCACAGTTTCGACAAAGCAATGCTGACATCTATTATTCTATTTTAAGTGAAATAACTATCCCTGAATAAAAGTTGTTCAGCGGCTTATTAAAAGTTTTGTCTTTTTTAGTTGAGTCAGTGATATCTGGTGCAAATAGCAAAACAAAATAACATGTTCAATAAGTGCATGATCCGACACGGGATGAGAGATCCACTAGCAAAGTGCACAAAGACAAAGAATTAATTATTCACTCGAACAGTTCAATTATTTTTCGTGACAGCATCATTAGACCCCGAATTTATGATCCTTTTTATTTATTTACAAAGTGAAAAGCTTGCATTTTAGTCATTGACATTTTTGAGTTAAAACTGACATTTAGCGAAGGGAAGAACAATCATCTCCAATTCTTTTGTGTCAAATAAGGAATTTCCCTCCAAGTTTACCACAAATGGCAATCAGCCTTTCAGTGCAGTAATCAGTTGGCAAGTCCTTCTTTGACCATGCCTTTTGTTGTTTTGAAAACTTTGTGCATGGAAAGGTTATCATAATTGACTTATAATCTATTGGTTTCTTCATTTGTTATGAACAGCCTAACAATGTGTCAATGCCTGAGCTGACTAATCAGTAGGCAAGCCATTTCTTGAAATTTAGACAAATCACTAACCAACACATTTATGATTGAACATGTCAAATGATACTCTGCAGGTTGTACCGTACACACTTGCTAGCTTTCATTCCACAGAGATATATTTTTCACACATCACCAAAGACTTTAAGATAATATTGAAAATTCTAGTGCAAATATAACAGTGACTCAACTTAAGCCGTTGGGATTGATTCAAGAAAATTAAATTTAGACCGACGACAATTTTAAATTGCTCTTTTCACTTGTTAATATTTGGATTCGATATAACAATGTTTTTTGAAACTGTTGAAGATTTCCGATAAAAGTGCTTCACTATGAAAGAGATAAACCGGTAAACTTGTGAAAATGCCAGCTTTTACATGCGCCAAGCACATATATGGGAAATACAATAATAAAAGACTTGGCATTCTTTTGTAGTTGAAAATGTAATATTGGATGCATACGTGCTTGCTTTTGCAACCTAAAAATAGCTCCACTTTGTATGCCAGCTTGCGTTAGAAAATATGTAGCATGAAGTCAGCTCTTGAAGAGGTATTTTTTTAATATTTAAAATTCCTCTGAGGATCAAGCAGTTTGGTGTTAATGGAGTGGACCATTTGATTTTGATGGAGAAGAAGAGTGATGTTTTCATTAGTGTACTATTCTTAATCAAGGAATTTAGCAAATAGACATTGAAATCGTTTTTATCTTCATTGAGAAATCTTCAGTGAATATGTTGCTGAGTAAGTTTTCGGCACGTTTACCTTTGCTGTTTTCGCGCATATGCAGATGATACAAATTTACATCAACATAAATTAGGCAAGTTGTTCTCGGTGCTGTTTGCCTTGTTATTCCAGGCGACATGTAATCAGCAGCTTAACCTGTACGTCTACAGCTTATATTGTTATCTAATAAACTGGCTGTGTATGTGACTTTGTACAGGGATGGTGATCAATACCGTAAATTGCTAGTAAGACAGTCGTAAAGGCATTAATGACATTGCTGCACCTACCTATCTATCTTTCCATTGTGCACATACACACGGATACATTAGGGGGGAATCGTATGTGTTCCCACCAACCTAGCCTTCTCCATAAAATTCAACTGGTCCACTACGGATTGAAAATGATGTCAGAGAGTTTGTCTGTTTGAGGATACACATCTACATCAGCAAATGGTTAACATTTATAGCTACGACGAAGTACACCTGCAGACATATGTGCTGTTTCAGAAGTGATGTAAAAGAATAATATAGTACAGAGCATGTGACCTGTACTATTGCCAACAGTCGTCGTGTAATCATCCTACGTGGTTGAAAGTGAAAACACACTGTAAAACCATGTTTTCAGTTTGAAAGGAATATCCCTGGTTGTTAAAACTAGTGATATGCTGTGCTATTATAAAACTCCTGCTGCTCACATAAATAGATCTAAGTTTGTTTAACGGATTGTATTTGAAAAAGATAGAAAAGGATTTCAAACAATGGGACAGAAATTATCCAAATGGAAGACACAGGCTTTCCCACGTGGCCTTAACTGCAGTTTAGCGAGGGAAAACAGCTATATTGCCGGAGAGTCTCCCATAGGTAGGTTAACTTTACCTTTTTAATTACAACGATGAAAGAGAATTTCTTTTGTATCTTACATTTGGGTGGACTTCCGGTATGATACAATTCCGAAATCGCAGAAAGTTCTTGTTGCAAATATCGTGAAAGAAGAGAAAGATCAATTGGTAATCTTCAAGATCAGATTGATATCTCTTGATACATATGAGAAAGTTCAAATTAATCTGTCTGACTAAATTTAGTACGTATTTGTCACTGACGTGATGTGTGTAAAAATGTCATCGGTTTCTGGAATGGATTTTTTAACAAAAGGACAAACAGATAGCTCCGAAATGATTCGAAAAAGGGTCACTAAGAATACTAAGGAATTGTAGATTTGCAAATGCTCGCTTTTTTGTTTCAGTTTGAGGTGTTTAAAATTCAGACATAAAATTTGACAGACTTTCTGTCTGTATTCCTTATATGGTTCTATGTTCATATAAGGCGAGGTTCCATCGGGAAATGGATGCCATGGCTCGTACGTATCATTTTCACTACCAACACACAGTTGCAGCTCATTTCTGATCGATATATGTACCATTAGAAAAATACCTCTTTGCTGTACTCGCAGCATGAAAACATTCCTGATACGAACTGTTGTTGTACATAAAGAGAGACTAAGTTAGCATTTGTTCTGATCTTCTCTTCATCCCCTCCCTCTTCCTCGACCATAGCTAGCCATCTTCCAATGATATATAAACATAATAGAAAGAGGAGACGGCCATGCTGTGACCTTTTCAAATAGCGGAAATTAATCCTAGTGTATGGAGGCTAATGTCAAAGGCATTGAAAGGTTCTGTTACCATATTACCCTAATTTATGTCAGCGGTATTTTCAGTTTTAGAAGTAGAAAAAAATATCTGGAAGAAATACCAGTTCAGGTAAACTCCGACTTCAATAGTATGAGCTATTTTCTAGATTTTGATCATTTTCATGACATCATTTCTCTTGGCATTATTGACGATCATTCCGCGAATATCACATTGTTCGGTTAAATATCGAATACACAAAGGAATAAAGGAAATTTATTGTTTGCCACTGTTGCATGAGAGAACGGTAATCATTTTGCAACAACAAGTTAGTCTATTTCATGTCACTTACCGAACTGAATGACAGTGAAACTAAGTATCTACAGCTTGATTGTTCTGGGACACAGACAAGTTCAAAGTTCTATTGTCGAATGTTGGAAAATGATTATTTCGCACTGAGGAACCGTATTCATGATTTTGTTGTTTTTTTGTCAAAGTCCCATACAGTACTTCAGTCATTGACAATAGAAAAAATTTCTATTGTTCACACATGAGAACTTTACCTGCATGAATTGATGTTTGTATCACATTGCAGGAGAATACCAGATTAAAAAAACAAGATTGTTTCTGTTGTTTTGAAAAACAGGAAAGCAGAAAATATGACATCCTGAAATTATACTGTCAAGAGATGAAAATAAAAACAAGAGATTTAATTATTACAATACCCAAAACTTTTATTATGCAATCGATACACACTTATTAACCTGTGCTAGTTTTATTGAGAAGACAAGAAAGTCCTCCTGCGTGAACGCAAGAGGCATACTGCCCGCTGCGTAGCTGACCTATCCCCAGGGAATCATGTCCCAGAAAAAAAAAATTTACAAAAAAATTTCAAAAAGAAATTTCAAAAAAATTTTTTTTAAAAAAATTTTTCAAAAATTAAAAAAAAAATATTTGGTAGTGAGTACCCCCCAGGACTGAGTACCCCCTCCAGGACTGAGTACCCCCCCCCAGGACCAAGTGCCCCCTGGAC
>JBCAUG010462995.1:0-15603 GCA_038406175.1 Haplosyllis leylae
CACGCGAATATCATTCTCTAAACAGAGAACACAACCGGAAAACTCAGAACTCAAACTCTGTGAATATCGCGTCTCTCATTTTTCCAGGTATTCCCAAGTTTCCAGTGCCGGTGGGAACCCTGCAATGTTCAATAGTTTTGAATTCATCTATCTAATTATGTCTGTGATTGTGATCTTTGACTCACACTCCAAAAAAACATAAGTACTCTCACGACATTAAAAAAGCAGTGATATCAAACGATTAATAAGACGTCAGTCATTGTTTGATCCTGTATTTTTATTTCCTGTATTATTTTTTCCCGCCAATGAGGTAATATTTTTGGTTTCGATTTAAGGTCTGTTTACACGTAACGACGCCGTCACCATCGCCGTTCTCGTTACTGTCAAAGTTTAACATTGTGTCAATGGTGACGGACACTTTGACTCGCAGAACAGCCAATCACCATCGGCATAATGTTAAACTTTGACAGTAACTATGACAGCGACGGTGACGATGTCAGAATTTGTAAACAGACCTTTAGCATCTCACCAAATACAGTGATCATAAAATACTCGGTTTCGGTTATGAAAAAGCTCCACTATCACTGCACACCAAATTTGGCCAAGGTTTGGATGGAGTTTGACTCTGGGGTTGCTTTAAACCATCTCAGACAATCACAAAATCATTACTTTGGACCTCAGCTTAATGATCTCTCTCATTTGAATCCAATAATCCAACCAAGGCTACTCACCATCATCCAAAGAGGTTTTCCTCAGTGAAGTTTGACTTAGAGTTCTTTCTGCATGCTGTGCCATGTACTCCCTCTGTTCTTTCAGTGACAATCCTTGAAGTAACTCAGGATCAGGTGGCTTCACCAAACTCATTGCCAGTGGCGAGATCTTGCTTGCTTTTTCTACTTCTTCTGGAGTGATTGGCTAAAAAGTACGATTAACGATTTTAATACGACAGTATTTAATAAAGTCCATTTTTAATAAAAACAGGAATTCCTGTAACACATTTTTTTTCTCTGCAATGGTTATGTCCGACATTTTTGTTGAACGCCAAGAATTCTGGTGTCTACTTCGAGGTCCGTTTCGACAGACGCATTGTGTTACAGGTTTACTGTTTTTTCACGTTGAGGATTTCCAACTAATAAAGAGGTAAACTACAGCGCAAATAAAAGATAAAAAAGAAAACATTTAAATAATAAAGCACCTATAGTTTGTGTAGCTATACAACATAGTGTCGCTATCTCAATTGAATTTAATTGATTAGAAATATTTGATACACTACAAACTATCTATTGTATGAACCATACCATAATTTTTCACCAAATTTATAAACAAACATAAATTTACCAATTTTCTACTTTGAATACAACCAAATGCTAACGTGAACAGGTTTTAGTCACATTAATTAGATTCAAATTATGTTGTGGGGTGAGTTGCAGTCCTTGTGCCACTGGAATACAATAGTTTTTAAGACTCCTTCACACTGCGACGGCAACAACATTTTAAATTTAATGGCGTTGTAGTTGGCGTCACAACTGAGCATAGAACCCATTGATAACAATGTTGTTGCTGTTGCCTTGTTGCAGGTCCCCATGTGAACATTCCCATGGGAACCAATACAATCCATTCTATATGAAAAAAAATTACTGAGTTTCCGTTGCCGTTGTCGTCACAGTGTGAACGAACGAACCTTTAGGTCCGTTTACATGTAACGTCACCGTTCCGGTGTCGGTCAAAGTTTAACATTATGTTAATGATAAAGATTCAGATGGTGTCATCATGGGTTCTAGACCCGTTCTGCCCGACAAAACTACCATCATCACTGACACCATGTTAAACTGTGATGGTGACGTTGACGGACAAGGTCGCTTTGACGTCGTGTGTAAACAGACCTTTAGTTTTAATAACGGGTTAGAAACAATTTTTTAACATACTACAAGAAGAATAAAGAAAACATCTATTTTTTTCTGTGGAACGAAATAAAAGGTGTGTATCATCACAAAACAAACTGTGTACCTAAAACGTAAAAAACGAAAAATCACGTCTGAAACAGAAAAAGTTTGAGAAGCATTGATTGGCGCATTCCGATTTGTGCACAAAAATCTGATTGGACAATGTTACATACATGTATTACACAGCCCACCTTGTTTTGAGGTTAAAGGGCCCTTCACACGTAACGTTTGCATTTCCGTCAACGTTACAGTTTAACACAGTGTCTATGGTGATGCAAATGCAAACGCAGGGAATGTGTGTGCCTATTATCTGCTTTGCATCATCATTAAGGTAATGTTAACACAGACCGTTGATGTTGACACAGACGCAAACGTTACGTGTGAACAGGCCCTAATAGGTCAAGTTATTTTACAGATTTAACGCTGTATGTTATATTAATGTCGCCTACGTACATGTTATGCACGATATGCATGTATGCGCTTACTGTAATTTGATGCTATATTTGCATCAAGTTGTTACGATTTGTTAACACTGAACAAAAGCGAATGCGAATGTGCCTAAAATATCGCCTGTATGATTACCAAAAATGTTTCTGCGTTAGGGGAAATTCTGTCAAGGGGTGGTCCCAGGGCATGGATCCTGCTAAACATCAAAATATATTTCAATGGACTAGGGAGTGAAATGCAAAATAAAGTGACCAGCATCCCTCCTGAAGAAATGCCCTGATCTGCCACAGAAACTCGACAGACTATGTCACAAAATAGCATTCACTTTCGCTTTTGTGCTCAATGTAAACGTTATTCTCAGACGTAACTTTAGTGGCTGACATCTTCACTTGCCGTGTTTGTTTATGCGGATATCTATTCTTACGTCCCTCAACCCAAGGGCTTTTTCACAGTTTACTACTTTTTTGGACAAAGACGAATTTGCTGGATTAATTTTGGCATACAATCTTGTTTTCAAGGCTCATTCATGCACATTAAGGTGTTTAATTTTCTCATACACATGTACACCTACCGAATCTGCCGACTGTTCATCATAAAATGTAAACGAAATATGTATGTGCATGAACTGATGGAAATTTTGAATCAAGGTGATAATGATGATTGTCAGTTTTTGTTCCCACATAAATAAAAAAAATTATCCCCTATTATGTCATAATTTAACACAAAACGCGTCAGTCTTTTTATCTGAATTTTTTAAAATTAAAATTTACAAAGACAATGCTTAATTGGCAAAGGAAATTAGTTCCACATATTTGAACGGCTAACGCAATTAACTGGAAGTGGTATCAAAGAACATCTTAAGACGATAGGAAACACGACTGTCTCGTACCTGTGTTCTGAAGCGGGACTGTACCCGTTGTTTACGGCGGCGAGTGACCGGAGCGTCGCGCTTAGCAACAGCTTCCTTATTGTTCTGCTTCTGTTGAAACAACTGCATCTTTTCTGCCAGTGACAATCTGCAAGGTATTCCCAATCATATGTTACAAGATTCGCAAATTACGGAAAAGAAGAGATGAATATACGTTTAAATCGTTGAACGTTCACACCAAGTCTCTGCCACCACAAAAATTAGCTTTGCAGTTCTACTGACAATAGTTTGTCATCTATGTTATGACTCAGCAAACAGTTTTGACAGTCAAAGAATTTTGAAATCAGTGTTAGAGAAGAAGAGAAGCTAGTACTTAGATAATTCGTCTTCATCACCATTGGCGTCATCGTCTCGCTCTTCTGATTTGGCTCTGTTCACGACTTCTGGTTGGGGGCGTATTCTACCTGGATAGATTGGCTGAAATTGTTGCTGCTGCTGTTGTGGTTGTTGTTGTTGATCTTTCGCAAATTGTGCTGCTAATGTGACCTCTTCTTCAGTTACTGGTTGTGTTTTGGATCTCTCTAGGCGTTTCTTACGATCAGTGAATCTGCGTCCGCTCTTTGGCGTCAGGGGCATCAGTGGTCCCGCTTCTTTCGCTTCAGCTTCGTATTTCTTGAACAACGCGATCTTCTCCTTATGCGACACTCTGGAATGGTCCTCTTCGGGAACATCGAGTTCTCTGGTAAATGTGCTGATTTCTTCCTCTTGCTTTGCTGACATTTGGTATTTCCAATTGATCTCCACTAGTTTGTCAAAGTCACTATCAAAGTCAGTGCTGCTCTCGTCAAGCAACGCTTCCCGTCTCTCTTCAGCTTTCTGCCGCAACATCTTCTTCCTAATCATTGTTGGCGTTAGAACCCTGTCCTGTCTATCCTGGTCTTCGGAGGCCTCCTCGGGTTCTGGTAGTTGTTCTTCCGTCGGGAGTTCAATAGGCTGCGGGGGAGGCTGGGCTCCAGGCTCGCTCTGCATCAGCTTCTGCATCGCGCTGTCTCCAGTGAACGCTTGTGGTATGATCACGCTAGATACTTCAGCCGGTGATTGTGTAACGGCATCTGGTGTTTTCTTTAAGGTAGTGAAAGTTTGAACTTGCTCTGCTACCGAAGGCATGACCGGCAGTTCCTCTTTAAACGTCTTTTTAGCTTCAGCCTCTGCTTCCAACCTGAAAATTGGCATCGCTTTAAGCTTCGTGGCAACCTTCACCTCAAAGCTTCGGATCTGCTGCAATTCTAAATCCAAACTACATCTAAATTTATGCAGCGCTACTGGAAGAAAATTCCTAATACAATGCTCTATCTGGTTTTTTGAGTGGCCTTTTGTTCAAAGTGACCGTAAGTGTAGTCTTCCGAGCTCTGTTTGTGTTTGAGCTTCTGTTTGAGAGTTTTGGATACAGTCAGATGCTAATTCGACTGCATACAACTCACTGGATAGCCGAATTAGCATCCGACTGTATCCAAAATGGCAATGTAAATATTATTGTTTATATTTTGTATACAGTGGGTGTTAATACGACTGTAAACAGTACCATTGGATACTGTCAGGTTAGCATCTGACTATATACAAAAATGTAAATATTTTGATATTTTATTCAAACACAACCTCAAACTCAAACGCAAACAGAGCTTAAAAAAGCACACGACCGTAAAGGACAGGGCCACCTCAAGTGAATAGCTTCGGAAAAATTAAAAACTGCTGAAGGAGTGAATATCCTATATCATTTTTTCCACTTTGGTGTTTCAAGAAAAGTTTCACAAAGTACGTGATTAAATAAGTGGGATTTCTAAATCTAAATACGGATACCAGTATGTACAACAGTTTCGTGTTAGTTTTGCGCTTTTTGACGGAAAATCTCGTCTTTGTCTACACCAGTAATAAAAGCAAAGCGGAAGAATCCGAAGCTTGTACTTACTCGGCGGCGTGGAGTTCCTCTTCCGTTACCGGTGCCGTCCGCGCTCGCCAGTCGTCTCGCTGCTTCTGCTGGAACCGATGTCTTCTAACTCGGGCCGCATCCTGGATTAAATAAATAACACCTTCATTATTTACAACGAGAGAAATTAAAAGGAAATTAAAGTTTGTTTGATGATATGCGTCCAGGAAATAGATGTTTGGAACCCAATGATGATTGTGCACTGGTCCTGGTTATGAATCTACTACGGTTGTTTGAAATTTAAAAAAAAATAGAATACACACCTGGACCATAGCAACGTCCTCCAGTTTGGCCATGAGGGACGGGTCCCCCAGGAGCCCGGTGGCGCCCGGCACAACCTCCTCGGGAGGTACCAGTGTCATCTTGGGTGAGGCCAGCTTGGGTGATATGGTGTATGAAGTCTGGTTGGACCTGCAAAGAATGTTATAAAATTCTCAAATCAAAGCTCCTTCTGTAGCAAAAATGCTTAAACTTAAATTTTCCGTTTCTATCCTCGTTTACTTAAATTTCTGTATTGCATCTTCATTGTCCCAAACGTTTGTCTCACTACATATTTCTGTACGCGTGTGTTTCTGTATTCATGTCTGAACGCACGTATTGCCACAAAACAGTGGGTACAACGCAACACATTAATTACACAATAAACTCATACGTATTTACCTCGGATACATAAACGTAAACGACATGTTGTACAATTGAAATACGGCTGTCCACAAAAAGTAACGAACTATAATTAGGTGTTTTTTTTTAAATAAAGAATCTACAAACTGACTACTTTATAAGTCGAGGGCAAACGTACAAAAAAGACTGAGACTACGTGACACATCGAATATAAACGTCTTACACTTCCGTTTTTCACGGAACATATCAGTAATTGTATGCTTGCGCACACCTCTTAAATCCTAATACTGTCCTATTATTTCATCTTAACCAAGAATAATAATTCTGACCAAAAAAAAAACTTCCTCTTTGTATTCATCCCCCCAAACGATTGGAAGAAGAGCATGTGTCACCTTTTATCACCTTCTGATATCAGTAAATACTGACAAAACTATATTTAGTGGCTTGTCATTGAAACCGTATTATTTAAGGGTAATATATCATCACACAAAACATAATTCACTGGATCTCTTCTCCTGAATAGAAATGCATCAAAATAAAGAAGCGTAAAGTTAGGAATATAATAATTTAGCACTTCATGAAGAAACCAAAGTCACAAAATTTCCTTGTAGCTACATATGTTATCCATCATACAAGTGAGAGAAACTCAATTTCTTTTCAAGCATTTAAATAATTATCTATTTAAAATGATCTTCCCATCAGTTGCGGGCTTTCCACAAGTTTTGAAAAGACTACAGAAACGGGGAATTACAGACTAATAAAACACAACGATGAAGGTCAATCACTAAAGAATCTAAAATTTAGATCTAAAATGGAAACTTTTCTTTTTTAAAAGAAAAAAAACTTCAGAATAGGAGGAATAAAGGTTCTGATCTTTAAGCACTGATGGTTTAAACGTTTGCCATTTCCAGATAAAGATGTACTCAAGTATGGTTCCGTGTTTCACTTCGTCAGCCAATTCTCGTGACGACAAACTGATTCCTTGAAAATTCAATTAGTCTGCGCTACTATATCTTACCACAACGATTTACAGTATCCTTGATAAGTAATAAAGTCGCAATAAGCAAACAAGAAACCTTTTAAAGAGAATGTTCATCTACTTCAACTACTCACAGTTTTATTGATCTCCCGTGAATAAATATTGATTTATGATTTGTTTGATCTTCGTATCGAGAGTTTTGTTTTTGTTTCCTATTGTTGAAACGGTTTTACATGTAAATGAGTGACTCCTTTTTTCCTTTTTCGTTTAGTGTTATTACTGGCTCGTTTAGGGTCAGCTTAGTGAATTATTCGGGGGAGGGGGTCCATTGTAGTTGGGGAATATGCCTTGGCACTTTTATGATAAGTAGGCCTACTCTAGGCAGCAGTCATTGGTGAGAATTTGTTTACACAAGATGCCATCATGACGTCAAAATGTCAGTATGACGTTGCATCATAACAACAGGCCAGCCTGTTGTGTTTTCACGACATCGTATTTGTATTTTGAGGAAAGGCATCACAATTTAGTGCTACTAAGTAACAAACATGCAAACGTGCATCACAATACATTAGGGTTCATACATGTAACAGAGATATCCAACATTCAATTTTCGTAAAAATACCTTTTTATCTTTCTTAGTACTCTTTGATAGGCAAAATAGCAACAAGACAGTAGTAAATATAGTCATACAAACATTCAGTTGAAAAAGATAATGCTAGATTAGAATGTGCCTTGCAAGGCAGAAAAAATTGTTGGTTTTTTTTTTTAAATTTTGAGTGAAAGAAAACACGAGTAAATGGGACGTCCATGGCACACATCTTCTGCGACATTAAATGACTGTTTTATTGTGGATAAAGGCAAAGAAATACGAATGTGCGTCGCTTTCGCTTTCGATGACAGCAAATTATTAGAATCTGCAGTTCACTTTTGAGCCTTATGGTGAATTCACACTGAACAGAACCGGGACTGAGACGGGAAGAGGTACTAGAACCAATGTGAGACAATAGGTCGAAACCCCTGTCCTCATTCAGGTGTAATATGAAAGCTTCCACACAGCTTTACATAACGCATTTGTTCCCGCTTCCTGTTCCGGTCTCACTTCCGCCCAGTGTGAATACGTCATTACAACATAAAACAATGACGTACACATATTCTTTCCCGAGCGATGACAAGTCAATGAGTTACCTTAATTTGGTAAGTCTCGGTGTCGCAAAACCAGAACTGGTAAGAGAGCCAGACAAGCGGTCTTCCTCTATCTTACTCTCCATGGCGAAAATTCTGTCTTGAATTGACCATTTGGGCTTTATTTCCTCCTCTGATTCTTTCTGTCCATCTCCCATTTGTTCTTCTGGTCTGTTCATTATAATATATGCAAGGCCAATATTTAATGATACATTCACATGCAAATTGTATCATTAAAATCTAACAACCTTAAAACTATATTCAACGTGCATGAATTCAAGTCTGAAGAATGTCAAAAATCAGAGTGAAAAAAATAGATACTGTAGTACAAACCATGATACCTATTTTTAAAACTAGCATGTCCTAACTAATGGCAAATACAACTTAAGGTTTATAATCCTATATTGTTATCGCCCACATCCGAAGGATGGAGAAGGTACTGTTTTCACAGGTGTGTGTCTGTCCATAGGGGGATGGGGTACCCCTGTCCTGGTCCCCCAGCCAGGACAAGGACAGGGTACCTCCCACCCCCTGGCCAGGATCAGGACAGGGTCCCCCCCCCCAGCCGGGAACAGGACAGGGTACCCTCCACCCCACCCCCTGGTCAGGAACTGGACAGGGTACCCCTCACCCAGCCAGTACCAGGACAGGATACCCCACCCCCATCCCCAGCAAGACATGCCATGGACAGGATACAGCGTGGGCGGTATGCCTCTTGCGTTTTCACGCAGGAGGACTTTATTGTTTAGTTTATATGTATCGTGCAGAACAAGAATCGGTTAGAGATCGTGTGCTGGTCACTAGACCTCTATGCTATGAGTGAAGCGTTATTTTTTAACGATTAAACCTGCATGGCAGGCGATGAGAATCTTACTTGTGTGGTTCACTCTCCTCCGTCGGATCCTTGTCTCTTCTTGCCTTCATTATTGTCATCAACTCAGGATCGGCGATGGCTACAACAATTTCAAAACATTTAAAAGCTGTAATCGGTAGTACACGTCCATGTATCAGATAATCATAATGTCTCAGCTGGGATATACTCAATCGAGTTTTTCCTAAACTACCAGCAACATGAAGTTGATAGATATGGCGAATACTTCTTTCCTTGTTTTTCCTATGTTATGTTTGTTATAGTCACTGATAAATTTGGTAGGAATTTGCTACTTAAACTTCTAAACTGTCAGATCTGGCAACATTTATCATTACGGAAAAACACTAATGTACTTCACACAGAGAGAGTAGATAGACATACCTGAATCAAAAGTTTTAGCCTTCCTGAGCTGAGGCTGGATGTTTTCCTTCCCCGTTCCAGATACAGGAGGTGTTGTGCTAGAACTGGCGCGATGTAACTGTATCTGGCGGCTGGCTTGGGGTCCTTGCTCAGTGCGTAAGGGCGCCATACTTATGGACGACACTGACATCTGCGTCTCAGTTCGTACATCCAGCGTCGATTTACTTAGCGACTGCTTTGGTGAAATGTCTCTTCTTGTTTCAACAATTGTACCTTGTTTGACAGGGGTGAGCTGGGGTGTGACCTTTGTGACCCTGACCTCGTTTCTTTTGTTGGAATCTCTTAGAACTGGCGCTGTCGTTGTTGTTGGTGTTGTTGTTTTTGTTGTTGCGTAGCTGATGCGCATTTCTGACCCTGATTCTCCAGACTGAGACGGCTCACTTTCTACAACGTGTTTCTCCACATTCTGACGACGTTGTTTGAAAATATCTGCCACTTGGCTGTCCACGATTATTGTCTCTGGTGGTTTGTTTTTCTTCTCCGCTTCAAGTTTTCTTTCATATTCTTCAATAGCCTAAAATAAATCATGATCATCATTATTGCCGCACATAATCATGACAAGTAAGATTTTTCCAAACACCCAATTTTCTCTGCCTGTCAGTATGAACTATGGAACAACCCGGAGTCTCACATTTTTGACATTCTTATCACTATAAAACTCACATTGTGACAATCTGCTGGTCCAATGATCATGGCATAGTATTCCACAATTATAATGCCATCCAAACCCGTATTCGATTTACAATTTTCGTTTCAGTATATTATGTCCATCTGCTGGACCAGTGTTCATGATATAATATTCAACAATAACATCGTCATTCAAGCCCGTGCTAGGTTCACCAATTTACCTTTTCTTGGTCAGTAACTTCCTCTTTGGCCATTGCCTCTTCCCAGTCTTCCAAATGTCTACTGCGTCGGTTGAGTATCGACTGTAATTCCTCATCCGCTTTTCCTGTGTTGCCATGGAAACGACGACGCATAGCGACGTTACCAGGGTCGCGAAAACTGGCGGCTCTCTTGACGACCTGTGATTGGTCAGCTTCAGTTGTGCGCAATGGTGACTCGCGTTCACGTAGACTCTGCGTCCGTTCTGGGGTACGCCGGGACTTCGGTGGTGACGCTTCTCTAGAAAAATAAACGCTCCATATCTCGGTTTTTCTTACGTGGATGAATCACATGAGTTAGGACTATATGCAAAAGTAAGATTCTAAAGAATGTGTCCGGAACTTAAGACATGAAAAACAAGGCTGAGTGTCGACGAAGCAATAGAAAGGAGTTATTTTTCACATGTATCTGATTATGGTGAAGTTCTCAGACACATAAAGTTTACACCATGGGATTGGACCTTAGGTAATGTAATAATCTTAGTGTAATCCCTCTACAACATAAAACATAGCATATCATACCTGAGAGCCGATGGTATCTCCGATTTCTTCAATGTATTGCCTCCAAGGGTGCGTTTTGGAGTGGGGCTGCGTTCCTTGTTGTCGTAATCAGAACCAGAGAAGCGTCGCACGAGTGATGACACATCACTCCCTCTGGTGCCATTTTCCTCCACGTTATCGTATGGTGACGCGGACTGTGGCTGCGGCACTGCTTGCGTCACAGATGGTTGCGTCGTAACCGGTGACGTCACAATAGTCTGTTCTGAGCTTGGGAACCTTGACGCTGTGTTTTCCTGGAAGAAGAGAACAACGCTTAAACTCGTTTTAATATTCGCAGCTTAGTTTTCTTCGCCTTTTAAGCTGAGACAATTTATCGTACGTCTACATATTCTGAAACAAACTACGCGTCTGTGGCTTGTAACGAATTCTCCAACAATGTGACTAAAACCAGCGCAAATGAGTTAGATTCGGTTCGCCATGCACAGCTGTACACTATTTCTCACTCTCTTTGCACGGAGTTGTTTTGAACAGTTTCGAATCTTTTCCTGCGCAAAATGTTCCAATGTAGTTTATTTATCACTCTCTATCCGGTAAACAATGAGTACATACTGTATCACACAAGTAACCTCTTTGCTCTTGACAAGACACCTACTTTCAAATCAGTTGCAATTAATGTTGTTTCCAAAAATGGCAGAATTAATTAGTGATATCCAATAGAATACGTCTGTGTTCTCGCTCGTTTGCAGACGGGTCTATTTTTACTGGTGTGATATCATGTAATCCACATTGACATCTACCAGAAAAAAGACCTGCAACGAGTTTTTGCAGACTCCTAAATATTTTTTGCTGCTTTCCTAGAATAAAGCCATCTGATCCTTTGGGATCCTTTTACACTACTTGTACGTATTTGCGTCAAACGTACATTTTTACTCAGTCCGTGACGAAAAACGTGGTTTTCTACAACATTCTATTGTCTTACCAGACACTCATTCTACATATGTATTAGGTGTCTTTGTCAACAAACATTAAAATCCAAATATGTACATAGTTGAAGATGATTTTAACCTATTTAATGAAGCTTGTTTTTTTATCCGCACCAAGAAGATGATTTTGGTTTTCTATACTAATTATTTACCAAGCAATTACAGGCAAAAATATCCTGTATTTATTCACTGGTTCCTTTCCTTGTTCGTTTTACAGCAGTTTATCCGTTTAATTCCTGGATTTTAAAGGGAACACGAAGTCCTCTTTGGATGGATCCTTTCTAGCAGAGGCTGAGGTTGAGATTTTTAGCAGAGGTTCGTCCCGAAAATATACCTGACAGTTAAATCAAGTATGTTTTCAGGTCCACGTAAATATTTACTTTTGAAAAACATACTCGATTTAACTGTCGAGTATGTTTTTTCTTGCCCATAGTTCCTGCCCAAAAATACTCAATTTTACCATCAAGTATGTTTGGACCCGAAAAAATACTCCATTTAACTGTCAAGTATGTTATGAGATCGAACCTCTGCCAGAACCTCAACCTCAAGTAAAACAGATACACCTCTTTGGTTCTTATCACTGACAGGCGTGTAAAAGTACAATTGTAATGCATGTATGTTACGTATTTTGTCGTGAAGAAATGTTAGAACCTACGTACGCTAAACACACGAACGTGTACACTTTCTATCAATTTCCGTATGATATTCAAAACGTCAACTGAGCAAACGTTGTGTTTTTACAGCACAAATAATGTGTTTTAATGAACGGATTTATACAATGTGTTGCGCTGTCTGGCAACTCTTTCACCCACATACGGCAATTTGACTATAAATGTGCTGCAACCCACTCATTACCGTCTGTCAATAATATGGCTAATTCTCATCGGAAAGGTAGTTTTAAAAAAAGGTTTCGTGATGAAAGTTTTTTTCAATGTCTACCTGTAAAAGGTATAATGAATCGATGTAACCTCAATACGGGAATATGATTTGGAAAAACCATTTTCTATTGAACAAAAACTGAAAGTGTTTTTTGCTAAGAAACCAATGTAACGGTTTTAGAAATTGGACAAAAAAGGAGAAATTTTCTTTTTTATTTTAAATTACATGTAAACTGAACCGTCTGAAAAGGGCAACCATCGGAACGGTATTCCATGAAGTTTATCTACCAAGTTATTTTTTTCTTCCAGGTAGTGGTACATTCACACTTCCCGGACTGAGACCGAGACCCATACCAAGATCAAGATCGAGACTACTGAATTGGGTACAGAACCTAATGGCATTGGCCACTGTCTAGGCCTCTGTCTCGGTCTCTTCATACAATCCTATACAACCCATTTTTTATCGGTCTCGGTCTCGGCCACTGTCACTAGTGTCAGTGTGATTACATCATAAGTCCTAAAGGCCTCTTCACACTGACCAACTTCGACTATCATCACTTCGAGTCCAAATTACTTCTATCGCATTATGCTGAGATTTTCACATTACATTCAGATCCAGACTCGAATTATCAAGCTTCTCGGAGCTGGGGTCGGAATCGAATATGTGACCAAGGCTAAAATAATTACTAGAAATTGTGTTAATTGCCAGTTAGTTTGGGGCCAATTTTCCTATCCATTAACAATGCAATTGTATACATTTTCCATGACAGACGGTCATACGAACATAACTTGGAAAGTGATAGTTTAATCTATTGTTTGGTCAATTTCTACAAGTTGATGCCCACACAGACATATCGATCAAACACGTTAGCAAAATATTTGTAAATATTAAGGGCATTATTTGAGCTAAAAGACTAATAGTCACTCACGATAACATAATCTGTCAATTACAGAATAGTTTAGTTCAGGGTTAGGTTATTGGCTCGGTCTTTCTTAAAATAACGTGTGATTCATCACAGAATAGCACATTTTAACAGGTTCCATTGTCAATAATAATATTGCTATTTTATTATGCTTATTGTGTTCTTGTATTTCATATAATTTCTTTGCAAAGAGATCTGCTTTTTCCTTTAACCTGAAGAAGTAAATTTACTTGTATCTAGAATTACCTTCGACAAATTGAAGCTTTTGGTGGCTCGTTAGAGTCAGCTTGGTGGTTGAGTCGGGGGTTCTTAACATCTTGGGACAGGGTAGAGATGAGCCTTTGGCAGTTAGGCTTACTTTAACCTGCAGTCATTGGTTGGAATTCGTTTACACAGAATGCTGCCATGATGTCATTTTGCATGTGCCACCAATTGGGTCATTTTGTATCTTCTGTTTGTTGTAAATGCGCTTACCGGATACAAAATCCTTCGCATCACGTAACGTCACAATGCCCATGCGCAATAGAAATTCTGACTAAACTTAATGATTGTATCTTAATTGAATTGAAAGTTAAAACTACCGATTGCATCGGTTCTGAATGACATTTCAAAGACAAATTTTCATTGCATGGAGTTACCACCGCAAACATTTCAACCACAGTATACTCGAATTTAAAAGATCGATATTCGAATCCCAATCCGAACCTTTGAATGGCCATAATTATCAGTGAATAACAAGACTGCAATGGTTTGTGTCAGAGCCATGTGTCACGCGAATGACAGTATTTCTTGGTACATTGTTCAAGGGTAAACATCCCGTGTTTATCCCAAAAAAGATACAATGACGCTTTCATCACCTCAATAATGAGCTATAGGGTCGTTTACACCGATCAAAGGCGAAACGTAAGAGCGATGTCGGAAACGCGAATGCGATGCTATCGGCAATTGAGTTATTTTTTTTGCTTTCGCTTTCGTATTCATCCAGTGTGAAGGCCTTAAAGTCTTCACCGCAGTGGAGTCAGGAAGTGGACGATTTTGGGCTTGACGACAAAGAGCTCTTATCATCAAAACCCCCAACCGACCTGCCCTGGGGGTTGATGACTTAATGTCACCTCCTCACTTAACCAGAATTTCTGTAGTATACGAACGTTGAGTGTTTTTTTTCACAACTTGACCGATATGGTTTGGGAATGAAGAGGTTTCTATTCTTTGACAGATTTATGTTTGTAATGACGGCCAGATTATCGCTTTATTATCAATAAATGATGACGGTAACAATCGTGCCACAATTGCCTTTGTTCATTTACTGAGAGAGGCTGATCCTCCATTCAAGTGCCATGCACCGCAATAAAATCAATGACAGTCGAGAGATAATAGATTTACACCTCATGTGGATTAACTATTGTAATCCAGCATCCTTAGGCAATGAATGAAAAATAAATTCATGTTGTCAATTGTTGAGTTTACTTTGTACATATGTCATTAGTCGTGCCTTTTTATTATTATTTATGGCAAATTTCCCAGCTACACAATCATACTGACCCCAGACGACAAAGGATACGTGTAAAATGAACCGAGTCTTACCTTTGGGTGATAAGAACGTTATCCAGCAGTGACATAATCACGACTCACACACACACGCACGGACGAAAAAAGTACCAGTATTTCCCTGATCCGTGTCGATACTATCTATTTACATTGATCAGCTGATTCAAAGCACTCAACAACAACAAAATATACGTGATAAACGGTGACACATAATAACAAATGTCAGTCCGGAAAAAATCCCAATCAATGCACGTTTACCTCATATGGACAGGCATTGTGACGTATACGGCGTGGTAGACAGGTGTGTCGCTGTACAACTGGGACATGGAGTATTACTTTTGTCCATATTAGTCAAAGTTATGCATGCAGAAATCCTGTGTGCAGTGCAGCTTACACACATAGATAGATGCATGTTATTGCACAGCTTCGTCATGTTAATTTTTTTACACAGCTTATGCAAAACAGAAGCTTAATGCATACTTATTTAATGAATGACAGAAGTAAACAAATCACTTGTGAATTTTGCATTTCCATCGTTATTGTGGAGAAGGACGTTTGGTACAGTGCACCT